>BGPR01044885.1:1290-12487 GCA_013235015.1 Araneus ventricosus | reverse complement strand
TCATTGTACTTCGTTCAGTTACGTATTGCTATTACAATAAGGTACAGAAATACTCACTTTTCAACTCCCATATCTTCGAAACTATTAACGCTAAAAAATAAAGATGTAGAACTTTTCTTGTAGGAATTTAATGTAGTTTATTTTTGTAATTGAGAACTTTCTATAGAACTCATAGTTTTCGGATATTTAGAGAAAAAACTGAAAAGCCCCCCTTAAACCCTCTGCTACCCCCCCCCCGCGCTACCCCCCACGGTCGGGGACTTTTAGTATGTTGTTTAGGGCACTAATCCCTACAACTGTGCCAAATTTCAAAACTACACAATTTTTTTTTTCCTATTTTTCCTTCGTTGCCTGGACTATATGGGAAACCCAGCTCTCTGGATTGGACGTGGAAATTCGATTCTCCACTTCGGAACTGAAAAGATTTGGGGGTGTCGCACTTCCGCACGATACTACGCAGTGTCTACGCACGGTACAGAGAGAAAGTATATACTATGTCCCAAAAGTTTATAGAATCTTGTATTTTGCCTATATTTTTTGTTGTATATGATGTTTTTCGATGAAACTTACTGTATGGATATGTTATGTCTATTATATTGAAAAAACAGCAGTTCTACCCCTTATATTTAATGCCAATTTTTAAATCGTAGAATAAACAGAAATAACCTGTCCCAAAAGTTTATAGACAAATGCAATTTTATGCAAATATGGTATCGGTAATCATGTCGATTCGGAGCCTAATAAATATGTTATAAAAAAAGGAATGCGGTCGTTTGTTCTGCGTTTCAAAATGCCTCAAGCTTCGCAGCTCTCTAATGAAGAAGTGAGTAAAATTCTACATTTGAAATTGCTCGGTAAGACTGTTAAGGAAATATTGAAACTTTCAAATCGTTCTAAAAGTATGATTTATCGTGTATTAACTCGTAATACGCCATATGAGCCAAAACCTCGTTCGGGAAGACCACGTGTGACAGATATTCGCAGTGATAGAAGGATACAAAGAATGTCTTTAAGTCAGAAAATGTCTGTTCTCGAAATTACTAGGGCTTCCCGGTTGTAATTCTCCAAGAACACTGTTCATAGACGAATTATAGAATCTGGTTATATGATCCACGCAAAAATGGCTCGCAGATTACCACTCTCAAGGCTTCACATTAATAAGAGATTACAATGGGCTCGTAATCATATGTCACATGATGATAAATGGATGGCTGTCCTTTTCAGTGATGAAAAAAAAAAAATGGAACCTCTATGGACCAGACGGGAATATAAAATATTGGCATGATTTACGAAAAGAGCTTAGCAGCTTTTTCAGTAGGCAAAGTGGTGGCGGATCTGTGATAGTGTGGGCGGCTTTCGGTTTCAACGGTAAAGTGGGTTTGGCCTTTTCAGACGACCGACAGAATTCTCCCAAATACATAGAAACACTAGAAAATCATCTTGTGCGATTTGCAGAAAATATAGGAGGAGGAAATTGGGAATATCAGCATGATAATGCTCCCATCCATACCTCCAATGCTAAGAAAAATTATTTAAACTCGAAAAATATTACTGTTCTTGAGTGGCCACCGATGAGTCCTGATCTAAACCCAATTGAGAATGTATGGTGCATTATGTCTCAGAAGGTATATGAGAATGGAGGGCAATTTTATTCAGTGAATGCCTTGAAGGCAGCCATTGAAAGTGCATGGTACAAATACGAACCAGAGATATTACAAACCTTAATTATGTCGTTGGAAAAACGTGTATACGATGTCATACTGAACAATGGAAAGACTTTAAACTATTAAGAAGATTGTATTGAGCACCTTTTTTGAAATGTGATATATTCTATAAACTTTTGGGGCACCTAATATTTCCATTTTGTTATATAATTGAAATACAAATTGCTATTTTTTCTAAATATTTCGTTGAATGCAAGTCGCATATGGTTGGAATAAACATGTTTTTAATTGTTGTTTGTATGCCTTTCCGTTTTGCTAAAACATATATTTTATTAGAGTCTATAAACTTTTGGGACAGAGTGTAGGAATAATTAATAATGATTTGAGATTTTAATGTATTTCCTCGGTTTTAAACGAGGATTTTGGAGTTCAGCTGTGCCTTCACAGGCAGACATAATTCCAAAAATCCCCAGGGAACTCTAAAACGTGGAGGTTCATGAAAATCTTGAGGTCGAATTTTTTGAGAAGTAGCGTTTCTCTTTGTATCCTCTCTTTGTATCTTTCGGGTACAAGAAAGTAAAAAATTCATCAATTCTCTGACAAAAGGATAATTTTTTGTTTTTTAAATTTTAAGACCATTATTTTTTATTTTTATTTTTAACATACAAAGTATTCTTTCAAGAAGAAATACGTTTTTTCAAAAATACTCTCTAGCAAAACGGTATTTCTCAACCTGAAATTCTCCACCGCCGTTGCCAAACTCCTGAAAGAAAATAAATTGGTTTTAAGCGTTACAAAAAGAGAATGACAACTAGTACTTCTCTTTCACCGTGGAGCCATTAAAACAAAAATAGCAGGGTTCACTGAAACCTTAAGCACCTTGGCGCGTGCTCTCGCATCTAGTCAATTACTTTCGGTTTCCAAGTCAGGTGTTATCTGAAGGTGAAGCATCGTCTCAATATGTAGGATCAGTTACGAAGTGCGATGGAAAGGCGTTTGCAAAAAAAGGGTCGCCAATATCTCGACGTTTTGCGGGATAAAACTGCACTGGCAGATAGCTTTTGGCGCCAGAAGGCACCCCAGAACGGGGGGATAATGGGGAATAACAGACGCGCGTCGAAAATGGCAAAATCCGAAGGAGGTAAATAAATTCCACCCAAGAGGTCATATAATCGTCTAATCTGAAGGCTAGACTGAGGTGTCAAAACTTACGGAACGCCATTTAAGGCCACAGACCATTCGAGAAATGTTACCGACTGTAATGTTGGAGGAAGATTTTAGAAACGGTAGATTAATTCATGATAGCTGAAACGAAATTATATTAGAATGATTATTTTGGAATTTTTAATGAAATCTTTTTAATTAATTTTGAAGATGGCCATTTGAGAATACTTCTGACATAGATTCTGTGTCTTTGACTTGTGGATAGGAAGGGTGCAATGAAGACTTGTAGACTACTAAATATTACCTTCAGAGAAAACCAGCTTGATATTTGTTGATAAAATTCGTCTTTCATGTCTTTCCCAATACTATTAATTTAGAATGAAATATTTTTTTTATATCTTTAACCATATAATAATGTAAAAATCTTTCTTCAGTCCAAGAATTACCCCCACATAACATTGTATTGTACAATTTGAGATCAACATATAAATAATACGTTTTTTATATCATCATCTATTTTCTTTCTTTCATCTCTAGATCCATAAAAATGACCAAAGGCTGACCGAGCCCCATGCAAATCGGACGCCAAAACCCGGGGTGGCGCTAAAGCGGGAGTTTGAAGAAAAAAAATGATTTAATAGACTCGAGAAATAAAGGAAGATATTTTTTAAAACACTTGTTGAATACATTATTTTAGTTTCACTAAGACCACTATATAATCTTAAATATATCTGAAGTTTAAAAATTCTCATCATAAGATTATGAAGTCATATTTACAGGCAAATCATGCATATTTCTAAGTAAAAGTTTGCGTGATGTTTTGAATAAGAGACATCATAGAAATTTAAAAAAAAATATTTGGTTGCGGTGGTGGTGCTCCATTTTGCTGGCCTGCCCGGTTGTAAAGTTACTCGGGCTGCCTCGGAAAATGATTTTTCTCAGAAAGAAGTAGTATTATTTTACAAACTTGTTTAGCAAGCTTTTTCTTGTTTAGAATGTCATGTTTGCTGCTGTAATCCATAACTCTACTGGAAGCCAGTGTTTTATGAGGAAAATCTAACAATGCGTCTATGTCTAGAATTTTGATTCCAAAGTTATATATTCATATAAAGGGAATGTTTGCTTCTGTCACTGGAACTATTGAGCTCCTAGATGTTAATTTAAATGCGTATATAAATTTTTACTGCATCCAGAAGAATACATCTACTGGAAAGTTGTAAAATCCATTGCTTGTATAATATCAAAAGTCTGTTTTATTTTCTATTAATGCTTTTGTTACATAAGATAATAACAAGGTTTACTGTTTGAAAAACTCGGATATATGTAAGCTTTAAGATTGGTGGAAAATTTAATGAAGTTGAATAGCAACTTTCTTGGACTTTTTGAGAACACTATGACATGACAAAGGAAGAAATTAGCATTTTCTAGACAGATTCCTTTTTTCGTCGTTTCAAAACTAATTAAATAAACGACATAGCTGCATTGGAAAAAACGTAATCAAATTAATTATCGAATTCAATAAATAAATTTTTCTGTACCAATTTTGTAATTGTAATTACGCAAATGAAGACTAAAAATGGTAAATGATAAAGTGGCAAAAAAATTGTCAATCTGGTATGTTCTAGAACCCGGAAACACAATCCGGGAAATAAGGAAAAATAAGGAATTCAATAAAAATGCATAAATTATACATTTTACTGTTACTTTCAGTATTTTCCTGCAGGATCATTCATCTACATAAGTTCTCTGTATAGTAAAATTTGAGAAGCAGAATTCTTCAGAAACCAGCTTTTTTAAAGTTGCATTTTAATTTATTTTTTTTAATATGAACTAATAATATAGTAATAATAATTAATAGTAATTAATAGTATAGTAATTTAATTATTACTATATAGTAATAATTAAAAAGACGGGACAGTCAGGAACATTTCATTCAGATTTGTGTGAGACTTTCTCAATCCAGGACATAAAAAATTCTGTACTGTCACTTTGAACGTGTAGCAAAAGTTGGAAGGAGAATACGCTTTCATTTATTATCAATTTGTTTATCAAACTTGTCTAAAAATTAAATCTAGTTAATTTCTTAATGTGATATATTTACTTGTAAGGCAAATTCCTAATATTAGGGTGGCCCTATTCGATCTATCATAATCTATAATATAAAACAGAAAATACATGTATCTGTCTGTCTGTCGGTCGGTCACAAGAACTCCTCCTAAACGGTGTACCGTAGCGACATGAAATTTGCACACAACATTCTAGAACACATTTCTAGGTCAACGGTTCTATTTTCAACTTTCAGAGTTAATTAGTTCTTAAGATATTTAATTAACTAACGAAAATTAGCCTCTGTTAAGCCTAATGCTTAGATGTTTTTTGCCAATAACTTCTGAAGTAATTATTAGGCAACAATTATTTTTATGCCATTTTAAAGAACAAAAAAATATCTGTTTAATGATATTACTTCCATTGCGATGCAGTGTTTTCTCTGATTGTTATAAAAGTTAAAAAAAATATTTTTAACGCAACTTCTAACAATATTTTTTATTCTTATAGAAATAAATTTAAGCCAAATTACTGTTTTGCGCGCGGGCTTTTGCCAGTGTTAAAGTTAATATAAGAAAATATTGATTTCTTTGAGCATAAACAATAAAGGAGACTTTTCACTTCCGGTTTCCGGTTGTCGTAGCATTAACAGCTTTTAATACGGTTACAACAGTGATCCAATGACGTTAGTGAATTATTCTCTAGATGTTTTGTTTAATTTTCACAAATTTTTAACTGATCCTAATGAGTGTGTGCCAAACCTTCAAGGCTACTTAGTTTGGTTCTTATGGTAGGAAGAGAAAAAAGGGAGGGAAAAAAAGATGTTCTAACGGTCTATCTGTCGCAAGAACTCCTCTTAAACGGCGAATAGTCTTGACATGAAATTTCCACATGTCATTCTGGTGTCCGCTCCTAGATTAAATCTACTTTTTCAAACATTCAAAATAATTACTTCCTAAGATATTTAAATAAATAACGGAAAATAAGTCAATTTTCGGCGTTTTATCTCAGTGTTTCGTCAATAATTTCAGAAAAAATATATTGCATTTAGATTATTTACATGTCATCTTAAAGAGCAGAAAATTATCTTTCTAATGATTTCAAATTAAATTTTATTCGTTCTTTTTCTTAATTTCATAACCATTTCAAATTTATTTCATGCACAATTTGTAACAAGTACGACGGACTACGAGATTCTTGCCAGGTGGTTCAAACTAAGGACAGAAAAAGAAAAGTGTGTTTCACTGCTGGTGCAAAGGGTCAGTTGATTAACGAAAATCAACGAAAGACGCTACCGCGAAAAACACTTTTATTAAATTGAAAGTGTTATAAGTAATTGGACTTGAAAATATATTTATCCCGAGCAACGCCGGGGATATAAGCTAGGTATATATAAACAGAACTCTATGCGAATATTGGGAAGCAGAATTCTTCAGAATCTAATTTTCAAAGAGTTTAAATCTAGTCTGTCTTCATTTTTGACATGAACAGTTAAATAATACCTGAAAGATCGAAAACATTTCATTCAAATTTGGGAAACCTTTTCTATCTCGTACAATCGGAGAGTCGAAAATCGGTGACTGGAAGGGTTAATCAGGAACGTGTGATCACGAGCAGCAAAGGTTGGAACGGAGAATTCATTTTCACTCTCTTTTTCCATTAAACTTTACTTCAAAAGTGCGGTTTATCTTTTTTAGTATAGTATAGTTATTATAAAAATAAAAAATTCAGGAAGTACCGGGACTTTTAATTCGAATTCGGCACAATCCCGGCTAATCCGACGACTGGTCACTCAGATGATAATGTTTTTGAACCGTTTTAAAGGCTGGGGATGGACCGGACAGAACCGAATTTTCCCATTAAATGAGCCTAGCCAAATGGGGCGTTTGTCCATCCAACGAAACTGTTCCATCAGACTTCAGCCGCTCCTAATAAATTTTGAATTGTAATATGTGTTTAACTCTAATTGCAAATCAGTACTAAGTGTGTTGAGAATCAGTGATGTTTAGAATGCAAGTTAATGAATATTATTGAAAATTGTTTTACCTTTTAGCGCAATTTAAATGTTTCGTTAATTAAAAAACAATTTTTGTGTCAAATTTGTTTATATTTGACTATGTTATGTTTGGCTATGCATAATGTGACCACACGTCCCGTTCTGAACGGAACCATCCCGTTTTGAGGGAGTCTGTCCCGTTCTTCCCAAGCATAGTTTCGGGACGCCGAAATGTCCTGTTTTTAGAGGGATGGCAACCCACGATTAACAAGTACGAAAAAGGGGGCGGAAAAAATGCGTCTCAAACATATGCAAGTCGGACAGAAGCCTACTGGCTCGCACACACTTCTAATTACATTGCGCCGCAAAAAGTGATAGAATGGAGCACTGCGTATGTTTCAGTGAAATTTTTCGTATTATGAAATTTTTCAAACACTTTCATACTAATAATTTGAATCATTCTTTCGTATGATTATCGAATGCATTTGACGTCTTCCCGGCACTAATGCATTCGTAGAAAGGGTCTTTTCTTTTACGAATAAGCTGTGGATGAACGAAAAAACATTGTTTGCGGTTCTTAAAGTAATGCTAATTACCAAAGTAAATTTTCAATATTTCTGCTAAGAATTTCATTCTCATTAGAAATCAACACAAGATGTACTGAAACAAATTTGGTCTTCAGAAAAACATAAGGCCACAGAAATTATTTTCACCCGCTCTTCTCATTAATAGCTAAATACTTAAGAAATATGTGTTTTCTTGATTAAACATACTATTGCTTTAAGAATTAGTAATGTCACGTTTTGAGGATAAATAAATGGCCACTTTAATCATGCGTGGGAATATTAAGTGTATCGGTAAGGGGCGCGTGAATTTTTCTTTGCATTGGGGCCCCCCTGAGACCGGGTTTCCAGACTTTGGCCCGTGCAGGGCTGTGTGAGCAACACGTTGAACGGATTCCTGGCGCAATTACTGTAATCTCTTCCCTGATCAACCCTGACACCCAGAAGATATCCTCTGGAGGAGAGGTTAACTGGCTGACAAGGATTTATTGGAACGTTAAACGGACGAGCAGTCGGCGCCCGACACATTCGGCTCAAGGCGCTGAAAAGTCTCGTGGAGGGCGATTGCAACACTTAGGTAAGGAAGATATTGTGTCAGCAAATGGGTACATAAATGTGAAATGCACAATTGGGGGGAAACCTCTCTTCCCCTAAACTAAATATAGAATCGCATGATTAATATCTCCTTTGCTTTTCCTGCAGTCGACGAAAACAAGGGATGAAAGTGATTTGTCAAAGACGCTGCTGGCTGCTCGTATTATTTTTCCCACGTTTTTTGCGGGCTCCCTGCCGAGTTGGAATGTGTGTTACAGTCTCTTGTCTTGTGAATCTAGATCTCGTTTCCAGTGGGATGTTGTTCGAGAAAATACGGGAAGAAGTCAATTGGCATACAAGTCGTGTAACTCCACCCATGCGGTTGTTGGACGTGCTTGTTGTAGACATGAAAAAAATAACTTGGGAATGAAGTAAACAAAAGTACTTTGTGAGTTGAAGAGTGAGTCAGAATCCTTATTTTGCTTTTTTCCGTAAAAAACCAAACTTTCAGTTCAGTTTTAAAAAATACGGAAATAACGAAAAATGTATTAGTTTTGCTAAGTGGCAAGTCGTGAAAAACACACAAAGCAACTGATCAACACACAAAAAAGCTGCACTTTTACTAACTTTCACAATTTAGAAGTGATTTCTGCAATATACTGTTCAACTTTTTGGGCTCAATGTCCAACTCTGTTTTTTCAAAAACGCTCCTTCGTTTTCAGTAATATACGCTTCTGTAAGACAGTAACATAACGATTATCTCAATCGAAACCCCAAAAACTTTTCGCGTTAAAATTTTTTTGAAATCACTTTTGTTGCTTAGGTATATGTATTCTACTGATTATTAGAAAGAGTTTTTATTTATTTAAATCTCCTTTGTTATTTAATACTTAAAAAATGCTGCTATAATTCCTCCGTCATCCTTTTCTTGCTAATCCACTTAATAATATTTTTCTTACTAATTATTTAGACGTGAAATAATAGGTAACTAATTGATTATAATTAGCTATAATGAGAATTTCTTTTCAGTACAAACCCGGTTAACCAAACTAAAGAGAGGGGAAAACCGTTTCGGATAACGACTTTTTTCGGTTAAGCCAGGGGTTCCCAACCTTTATATTCCCTCTATTGATTAATCTTTACACCCACTGATGTCATATCCTTCCCACCGCCACTAACCATCCGTCTATGCAAAGAAGTTTTTATCAATAAGTTTAAGGGCTTAGCTTGGCTTTTAAGAGTCAAATCACTCGAATTGATAACATTTGCTGGAATGAGTTTTTATTTCACATTTTTTTGTATTTTTCAATAGTATTAGTTTAACGCCAAATCAAGTGAAATCAATATTGTAATACAGTCGGACCTCTATTTAACGAAGTCTCTAAATCCCGAAAAAAAGTTCGTTATATGGAAAATTCGTTAAATAGAGATTCACCTTTTAAAATACTTTAAACTACACAAAACAGATTTTAAATTCATAAACACTAAATATTATTTAAAAAGTAATTAACCACACCTTTATTTTGTAAATTAATGTCTATTTGTTTTATATATTTTACCCATCAAAAAGAAATCTGCAAGGAAAACAAGAATAAAACAAAACATTTTCCGGGAATACACTGTATTTTCAATTTAAAAAATAATTTTATATTAAAATTAATGAATTTTAGTATTTCATCATAAGAAAGGTTTGTTGATTTCTGCATCATGATCATTTCCATTTTCATCATCTTCGTCTTCATCACAATTCATTGCTGTATTGTTTTTATTTTTTACACTGTCCACTTCAAAACTGCCGCATCCACATCTTCATAGACACATGCTTTTAAACGTTTTGAACAAGAATTCAATGAATCATAATTTTGTATCTTATCACGATTTTTTTATTATGGTTGATAAGCTGTTTGGAGGAATACCAAATTTTAAAGCAATATACTTTTTTTTCACGCCTTTATCCACCTCATGAAGAATTAAATTTTTTTTCTTTGATGCTCAAGCATTTTCGCTTTGACATTTTCCAGCTTCAAGGTCATTGATCACCATAAAATGTGTTAAAAGAAAGAATAAGTTTGAAATGTTTAGAAATATTTTGAGAAATAGGGAGAAAAAAAATATTGAACCACAAGAAAAAGTTCGTTAAATAGAGAATGCACTTCGCTATTTGGAGGTTATTTTACGAAGAAATTCGCAAAATGTTCTTGGTTCCAAGAAAAAGTTCGCAAAATAAATAAATTCGCAAAATAGAGGTTCGTTAAATTGAGGTCCGACTGTAATTTCACATTAACTTATAAAGATGGCTAAAGATTACTCTCTGTAATAATCAACTTTTCAAGTGGTATAGTTAATAACACATTCGCTGCTACGTCTCGCGCCAGTGCATAGAGAGATTCGGACTTTCTATATAATTACATAACTCCTCCAGTACTATTTGTCAAATATAACAGAGAAGGAGTCATTTAATTAGATAGAAGGTGTGAATCACAGATATTAATCAAACGGCGTCAGCTAGTCCTTCGCGTACCCCCCAGGGGTACACGTACCACTGGTTGGGAACCTCTGGGTTAAGCCACGAACATATATTTCTATTTTGTATCTAATTATAGTACGTAATTCTGAAGTGTTTTGGGTGTAAAACGAATTCAAAACTCTCTTTGTAGGCTGCACTCGTGCTCTTTATTCAAGTTAACCCTCCGTCGTGCGCAGTTCGAGCACAACGTGCCTGACAGGCTCAGGTAAAAAATATCGTCATTAATATTGTTAATACCATTAATTTTAATTTTTTCATTCTAAAATTAATCACTGACCTTCTTGGGGAGGATTAAAAAAAAAAAAGTGGGGATTTTGTTGCAAAAAATTCTCGCCTTCGCGATTATTTCTGAGCAGTACAATACGCGTTTTTTGTAATTGCAATTCAGAGACATTTCGGATAACCCGGGTTTCGGTTAACCTGGGTTTTACTGTATTTCGGAAATCAATTTCTTCAACAAAAAAAAAAAATCCGTATTTTGTCAATTGTTATGAACTAAAATCTAAAAGACCTTCATGAGGCTGATATTCGAAAACCGAGAAAACTCATCTCAAGTGTTATTTCTGATCGAATCCAAGATGATTTCGGCCTGATTGCACTCTTGAATACATATAAATGCCCACTCTAATGCGTTAATTCATTCAGACTATAATTCTTCGGCATTATTTAACAATCAATTTTTTTTCGAATTACGTAGTTGGAA
>BGPR01044884.1:0-12487 GCA_013235015.1 Araneus ventricosus | reverse complement strand
TATATATATATATATATATATATAATATATTCATATTATATTTGTTATAATAATAAATCAGTATTATAATAGGCCCATGTATTATTTATAACATCGTAGACAGTATTTAAGATCCAGGAACAGGATTTAGATTCTAGTTTTACGTGACCAAGATTCAAAATTCTCCTGTACCAATTGGCTTTATAATATTCTGTACATTTGATCAAAGAAATCAAGTGAAATCTTATTAAGGCTTTGTACCAGATTTATTTTAAACCTAAATATTTCTGTTTAGTATTATTTTTTCAGAAGGTATCTAATTGTAGTGTAATATTTTCGAGATTTTATGGTGTATTAAAATTACAAGTTGATGAGTTGACGCAGCCATCCTGACCAACTGAAGCTTTATTCCAAAATAATTATCTGTAGTTTTCTTTTGAGAATATGATTTCACTGAAATGTATTAGTGTCATAAAAATGGAAAATATTATCTTGGGTATAGTGCCTTTTTTCGTCCCCCACGTTTTATTTACCGACTTAAAAGCAAGAACAATTTGTCTTCACGGCATCTCTCCCCGAATAAATTCGCAGGGGACATTGGGTCTCCCCTGGTAACGACACTGATGTGTACGTCAAGTAAATACATCAGTTGCAATTTATGAATAAGGAAAACAGGAACTGACAAATATTGATTGCTTTAGTCGAAACCGCATTTGATAGAAGATTGTCCTATGATCCGATAGAAATTATGTTTTCTCATATAATGTCAATGATCTAAAGTTTGATACAAGACATAATTTTTATTGTACCATAATCCTTTATGGTACAATAAAAATAACATGGCGATTTTTCCACAGTATAAAGTTCAGAAATGGGAATCCGGTCTCGATTCTACACTCTATAACCGGAAATACCTTCTATATTCGAATTCACGCGATTTCATACTGCGGAACTCAATCAATTGTCTACTGTGGTCCTATCAATGTAATAGATCAATTTCAACTATAAATATATTTGCATAAAAATTATTAATGCTTTTGTGCAAAAGAAACGTGAATATCAAAGCCTTATAAAAATGGCTTTTCTCTTACATTTCATCCGTAGTGTTGTACCGGTAATTCTTAGTTTGAAAATAAACAAGTGAAGTAAATTTCAATACGTTGCATGATAAAAATAGAAAATAAAAAGACTAATTAAATTTCAGGGAGAATATGACTGAATAATAAAAATTAAGATCTATGAAGGATAAAATAAATGGAATTTAAAAAAAGTTCATCTAAAATTTTCGAAACATTTAGCCTTTGTTTGCTCATCTAAAATTTTATAATCGCATAATATATTAATTCAGACTTTATTACAGAAGAGATTTTATAAGCAAAATGCTTTTTCTAATGTGGTGTTTTTGAACAAAAAGGTTTTATTTCCGATGCAAAGACAGCATCTTCGATTATATACGAATTTCTATGTAGATATTTGAAAAATAGGATTTTGTAAGAGTATTTCAATTTATATAAGAGCTTTGATGAACCAAATTATCGAAATTTCCTTCCAGAAACAAGTTAATTTAGACCTTGATGAAACGTCATCATTGTAAATATGACAAGTCTATAAGAGTTCTGTAGACTGTGAAACCGACTGATTCAATTCATTTTATTGACCGACAGGAACCTTCAGAAATAGAAGCCTGTTGAGAAGGCATGTTTGTTAAATTCAAATGTATAGTAATAATGTCTCTTTATACAAATTTTCCAAAGACCTTGATATTTTAAATTTGTCTTTTAAGGTTTTAAAGACTAATATTCACAACTTCTAAATACTTCGTTTGATTAATTTTCTTTTTGGGTGAAATACTGTATTGGATCTTATGTAGTGTACATTTTATTTAAATAAATAAATAAACAATATATAATGTGATTTCTAACAAATCTGTTTACTGTTGTTTGTTTAGTGTTACATTTTAAATGGCGTAGCTGAACTTCTATCTGTTTCTATATTGTATGATCATTTCAGTGATTGCATTCAGGCACCCGATCACCCTAATACAGGGTAACAAAAAAAATATAGGGATCACTTTTGTGGTTATCTACCAGTAAAGTTAAAAACACCTTTTCACATATGTGGCATACAGATAGAAAGCTCCGCTATTAGACTTTCGGTTGCAATACTGTTCGATAAAATCACGATAATGCCTTCGAAGAAATTTGACCAAATGCTTATTGGTCAAGTACAAGCACTTTTAGAACTTCGATGGAGCCACTGGATCATACAAACCCATTTTAAAAAGAAAAGTATTGCAATTTCAGTCAGCCATATCAGTTCCATCAAGAACTCAAAACTCGGATCGACGAAAAATGATTCAAAACCAATAAAAAATGGACGGCAAAGCAAATTGAAGAAATCAGATTTGCAGAGGCTTGAGAACATGGCATCGAAACCGGATCCACCAACACAGGCAAGCATGGCTAAAGCCCTTAACGTGAGCCAGCAAGTTGTAAGCTATCAACTAAAACAAACGTTAAAGAAAAAATGCCATAAAAATCCTAAATGTCATCACTTGAATGAGAGATCGGTGCAGATTTGGAGGCAACGTTCATGGCCACTCTAAAAGCTTCTCCGTAAGGACAGATGGCGACGAAAGTTTATTACAACTGATGAAGCTTGGATCTATCTATCCGATACCAATGCTAAATCTAAAGTTCAATATCTTAGCCGTGACCAGAACAAGCGAGAATTGACTCCGACAACCACGGTGCCTCATCAAAATACGCAATGGTTTGGATGGGCATTTCCGTCAATGTTGCTACCAAACCACGGTTTGTGCAACCTGGGGCCAAAATAAATTCTGAGTATTACATACAGAAGATATTAAAGCCCTTTCTTAAGGAAGATTACCGCAGATTGTACCCAAATGGTAATGCTGTTTTCCATCAGGATTCTGCCCCATCGAATGCATCTAGGGTCATCCAGAAATTCCTCACGGATCAGCAAGTGCAATTCCTGAGGCCACAACGATGGATGACAAATAGTCTCTGACGCTGCACCATGCGACCATTTCCTGTGGGGACATCTGAATAACAAACTGAATAAGCGAAGAGTTTCTACGCTGAGAGGCCTTCAAAAGGCTATTAGCGAAGAGGTTAAGAAAATCCTCGAGGAAATGATTTTGCGGGCTTTGAAATCATGGCCGAAGTGTTGTAGACAAATCTATTATGCCGAAGGTCGACATATTGAGAAGCATCGCTGAATTTGTGAAATAACTTTTAGAAATAAAAACCTTCAAAAATGATCCCTGTACTTTTTGTTACCCTGTAAAGGCCGGTTGTACTTTAAACATATTGAGATCAAAGCTCCTCAAGTTAGTGTGGCGTTAAAGTTTGGAGAGAGAATGCCAAATTTTGAGGTCCATATATAGCTATAAAAGGGGAGAAAATCTACTCAGTCAACATCTGCACATTTGCTATCTCTACGTTAGTCAAGATAATAACGTGTATTAATTCATTCCATTTTTGACTAAATTTAGAGAACACAGTCAAAATTCCAAAGTGGATGAAGCAAATAAGGTATTTGAAAGAAATATTCATCACTTAAATTGTTTTGATCAAAGAGATTAACATCACAAGCTATGAATAAATAAAAGTTATAAGTATTAGAGGGATAAGTTATTACGATGAAAAGCTATTGCTTTCTATACAATATATAATGAATACATCTAATAAATATTTATTGAATCTAATAAGTGTAGAAATATTTATAATGGGTTTGCCATTGTCGTAAATTTAATTTCCTGCGACAATAGCTATTATAGTCATCGAATTATAACTATTGTCGCAGGAAATTAAATCACTTTAACAGTTGATTGCTATATTATAAAGTCGCGTTATTGGTTATAACATAATAATGCATTCTACTGCAATTGCAATTACTGGATTCAATACTCAATGAATTTAACTTCTTTTTTTATTGTATTGAGGTAAAGAGGCATGCAAATGAAAATTATTTCGCAAAATATTGGCAACAGCAAAAATATCGTTTTCAGCGTCATATTAATCATTCACAGCATTTCTGTTATAGAAATTCTAATTTTAGTTTTCATTCAAATAATAAATAAACATCTGTGTAATCATCTTAAGTATCCATTTTTGAAGATATGAAAACGTGAAAACAAGAAACATCCTTAAAAAATTGAATATAGTTTTGGTTATTAAAATAATTCTTCTGCAGAAAACTTTTGCGCCTGAATATATTATTTGTGTTAATATAAGATTATGATTATTGCTCGTTGGTAGAATCCACCGTAAAACTTCCTTCTTCTTCGATTTCCTTATTATTTGTATTGACTGTTATCGTCAAAATACGTCATTACTGCTCATAAATAAGTGAAGAAGAATACTTGATCAGATTATTTAAAGCAGGTAATAGGAAGTAGCAGAAATAAGCAGCGATTACAGTTGCAGGTTTGAATTATTTCACTCATAAATTTTCCACAGATGATGATAATTGAGAACAGAATTCACATTCATCTGAACACAGATGATAACTACCCAAAGCAGAAATAAATATCTTATCATTAGTTCATAAGTGCATAAAAGTGACGGTTATATTAACTGTTTTTCCAAGCCAAATTGAGTTCTTTCCTATTGAAGGAAATTATAAATTAATATGATTAATAAACAAATAAAATTCTAAATATAATCTCAAAAACTTTTTCCGCTTTTGTTTCATTGGATTAAGTATCGGAATGCGATAATTTCATTTCATTCGTTACTAATATTAAATCGCTTTTTTCGGCTTTTGTTTCATCGAATTAAGTATCGGAATGCAATAATTTCATTTCATTCGTTACTAATATTAAATCGCTTTCTTCGGCTTTTGTTTCATTGAATTAAGTATCGGAATGCAATAATTTCATTTCATTCGTTACTAATATTAAATCGCTTTCTTCGGCTTTTGTTTCATTGAATTAAGTATCGGAATGCAATAATTTCATTTCATTCTTTACTAATATTAAATCGCTATCAAAAATATGTCAGCTGAATTATAATCCAAGTAAGTGAATATGGCAAAAAGACATTTCATAAAACTTCATTCTCGTCTAGCTAGATATAGGCTTTAGTCTATTGCTCTCAATATCCAGTAAATTAATGGTTGAATAAATTTCGAAATACAAGAGTAACTTCGAATTTGTTACTTTAACAGTCAAATGTCCTCGCATTGCATCCATTCATTTTTAGTAACACAATCTGTTGTATTATTAAAGAATTATAATCCTACATTCAGAATTAAATACAAATTATGTCTTAAAATAGAGATTATGTCTGAAACAAAGGGTATGCTCAAAATGCAATCAACCACCTAAGGCAGAATTAAGAGCTTTGAAAAGACCAAGTTTCAAAACTCCCCCACCAAAACATTCTTTTTATTGTTCGATTCAATGGCTCCTTCACAGTAGAATGAACTTGATCAAAAGAGAAGCATTCCTTAAGAATGCATTCTTTATCGCTGGAGGAAGAGTAGATTACATTGTGAAAATCAATTAATTTTTGTAAATGAATGTAACGTCTTTCTTGTAATTGGGTTTGAATTTTGTTCCCATTCTTCTATCACGTGTGTTTTAACAGAGTGAATTTGGGATTTCAAATGCTGTGAGATTTTAATATGTTTGTGATTTAAAGTTTATTAATTTAAAATGAATTGTTTATTTTTAGATTTGTTGATTTGCAATATAATTTTCTTTAAATTTCTTTTTATACATTTGATTTATAACCTGTTGCAATGTTCACTTATTTATGTCTGATTGATGATGCCAACAACAAACTAAAATTTTTGTTTAATTGATTTTCATATATTTTTAGACACCAAAATTAATGAAGATACCTTTGGCAATTAAATATATCAAATAAATATAAACGGCTCTATCTTGAAAATATTTATATACATATCTTAATGTTGAATTATTAACTTTAAAAACAAACATGTTAAAAAAATTCATGTTCTTTAACTTATTCATAATAACTATATTTTAAAAAGTGCACACTCTAACTTTGAAATTAAACATATTTACAAAAATCAATATTCTGTAATGCTTTAATTTTAATAGAGAGATCATTGGGATCTAATTATAAACGCATTACGACGTTAATTATGAATGTATGTTTATTATTTATCGTGATTAACACGAAAATTGAATTTCAGTTCAATACAGTACACATTTAAGAATAATCACTTATTCATTTCTTAATTCAATTAATAGGAGGTCTGTGAAACGCATTATAGAGTAAAAATTTTCGCTTCGTATCGAAGTAACAATTTGTTTCGTAATGGAAACGGCATAATTTAAGAATATGACTTTCGAAAAGTCATTTAATGGTTGTGATCCTTCTACAGCAAAAAATAAATCCGGGGTATTATCGCTGACTTTTTGTATGCAGGGAGATTAAAAACTCAAGAGCAAATTAAAAAATGAACAATGAACAAAGAAATGAAAATGGAATAATGCCGATTAGAGAAAAAGGATAGAAACGAATCTGGATATTTTCTTATCCAGAAACCGCAATTTATTGGTAGCACAGCATACAATTTAAACCATCATATGATTGATGTCTTACATAGAACAAGATATTGATCTCTGTGTAGAATTGGACTGCTGTATACATAATGTTCAAAAATGACAAAATTAGATTGATGGTGATAATACACATCAAGACGAACACAAGATGGCTGGATCATGGGGTCGAAAATGGCCCTGAGTGGGCGAAAATACATCTGCAAAGTGTGACGAACTGTCCTACCGCGACGAGAAAACCCCCAGACACCAGACTTGCAGGTGGCGGTCGTTATGTGAATTGCATTTTGGGGGTGAAGGGAAGGGTTTTATTTCATTTGGCGCGGATAGAACTGGAGGAAGTCTAATTTCGCTTTGCACTTCGGTCGAAAACGAATTCCTCACCTAACGAAGTGCGCTTGGATTTCCAAATGTTGCGGTTGATTTTATACCCGTTTCCCTCCTTTCTTCGACTCGTCTACTTGAGGCAAACTTGATCAGGGATTTTCTCGTGGCGGTAGGACAGTATCAAGAGTCTCGTCAGATCCCATTGTCTTCTTCTGGGGTCACCTGCAATCACTCATTTATGAGACACCGGTAGATCTGATAGCGATGATCATGGCCGCTGCTTGAACAGATGTTATAACAATTTTGTTTGTTATGTGTATTACAATTTTTATTGTAGTACCTACACTGTCCACTAAATGTTTGTTGTTCTGATTTATTTGTTTCTTCCCAATCACACTTTGAGACGTATTTTCGTGATTTTAACCCTTTCGGAGTCATTTGCGATTCCATGCTCCATTGCATTTTTTTGTTTTCCGCAATATGTAATATCCCCCTCTAATTTTGTCAAAAGACTTTTGGAACATTTTGTAAATGTGTTTCGCGAAGAGAAAGGAAAAAAGTACAGAACCTTTGTAACTATTCAGAAAGGAAATCGAAATGCTCCCGTTTTCAATGAGGTTATTTTTTCATCGTTGCAGTAATTTTTGAAATATAGTGAGATTAAACCCGATGATTATTTTGTACTTACCCTGTATATTTAAGACATTTTTGAATAAGATAGGAAGAGTTTGAGGAATCCATTCAAATATTAAAATAGCATTGCATTAAATGCTAATGCAATCTCGGATGGATATTTTTCTATTAATCAAGGGATTATGGAACTGTATTTTTATAATAAATTCATCTCTTGTTTGAATTATCATTGAATAATTTATATAGCTAAGTAATTGACAACCAGCGAAAAATTTATTTAAATGAATTGAGAATTTTCTATTTGTTTTTAACTAATTTGAAAATGAAAATAAATAATAAATGGAGGGTTCAGTATTAAAGTGAACCAAGTTCTTGAGATTCATTTCTGAGGAAGCCGATCTCAAAGTTGATTCGTTGCATTTAAAGTAACAGTGAACTTCTAATTGCTCTTGCTGCCTGCTGCATGCAAATAGAACTATGGACTTGAATCATTATTACACCGAAAATATAAAGTTTCTGCACTATCATGACTAAAGATGGAGGTTATTGCGAAAATAACCGGTTTTTCAGGTTTTTTCACCTCCTGTTTAACCTGGTGGTTATAACCGCTCAAAATAACCGGTTTTTGAAATTACCGGGTTCGGTTTTTTTTTTAATTAAAAAACGAACGAAGTTTGTAGGCAAATTTTTTTAATAAAATTGTTTTTACAGGAAATCAATTCATTGGTCAACATTTATCTGTTCATAAAGACTCTTTCAGTAATCCGCCATACAACAGACGCCTCGAGGAAGTGGCTGTCGTTGATTGGCCTAAGATGATAAAATTGAAAGCTTCATAACATGGTAAATTTTAGTTTAACCGAACCTAAATTCGAGCCTATCTTCTGATCCGGTTTTTTTTAACCTGGTTATTGGATTTTAAAAAATAACCGGTTATAACCGGGACAAAAAAATAACCGAAAAAAACCGGTTAACCGAAACAAAAAAAAATGACTGGCGGTTGTCTTTTTTAAACAGCCGCCCATGTTAAAGGCGTGGGACTACGTGACTCTTTTCCGATTTTCAATTTGATTTTGTAACTTGTGTTCTTACCCTTAAAATCATAAATAATGTATTATTTTAGATATAAACATATGTAGTTACCGAGATATAGACGATCGCGTCACCAATTCATGCGTATTTCTCCCCAACTTTGCGACTAGGTAGCCGCTGAACGACAATTCCGATTTTCAATTTTTTTTGCAACTTCTGTTCTTACCCTTTATATCTAAAATAAGACAGTTATGATTTTAACATATGTAGTTACCGAGATATAGAGTATCGCTTCACCAATTCATACGCATTTTTTGCCCAACTTTGCGACTCAGTAGTCGCTGAACTACAATTCCGAACTTCATTTTTTTGTAACTTCTGTTGTTGCCCTTTATCTCTAAAATAAGACATCAGATATGATTTTAACGTATGTAAATACCGAGATATAGAGGATCTCCCATACAAAGTTTTTTGTGGCGTGTGAATCAAATTCCTTCCTGGGACCCCAATGGGAGGAACGAAGTCCTACGTTAAAAACCGGTAGGTTTTACCCCATCCCCAATTATGACAGCTTTAGTGCAAAATCGGAACACACGGACTTGGTTCACTTTAACTCTGAACCTTCCAAATTTTACTGGTATGCGAAAGAACCATTTTCAATTCACCCTTTAAGAATAGAGATAAAAAGCAACGGATTAAAAGGAAGAATAATTAACTTAAGTCCATTAAATAATTATGAAGTTTCTATTTGTACGAGATGTTTTGTTGTGTGAGATTAAATAAATTTTCATTTGAAAAAAAAAGGATAATAGGAATTAAGTGCTGAAGTTATTTATCATTCAATATGATTCAATCAAAACAGCCTCGAATTCTTAATTTTGGAGAAATCCTTTTAATGAAAGCAATAAAACTGAAATACATAATTTAGAGATTTATACACGGTTATCTCGAATGGTGGAATGCGGATTGTTAGAAATAAACATTTTACAGGTAACATTGAATTGTAAGAATAAATTCATTTAATGATTTGCTAAAAAAATTATGGTAGAAATAATTGAAGTTGATGATTAAAATTTATCTCTAAATGTTGTTTGAAACTTTCCCAAGATGTTGAAAACAATCGTATTTCATTTTGACGGAGGATTTGTGTTCGTTGGAGAAAACACTGCCACTTTCTTTAAGGATCTTATATGTCATCTCATTTTTTTTACATATTTGATCTTTTTGCATAAGAGAGTTTTTGAGAAATTGGGAACGATTTTTCAAAAATAAAAATATTAATTTCTTCTAATTTTTTATCACGAAATTAAATACCAAATTTCTGTAGATTGGAAATAGGAAACTGATTTTCGAGATTTCACAATCGTCTGGAAAAAAAAGTTGATTGGATCACAAAAATATTCTTGATATGGGATTTTTTTTTTAAAAGTTCGAACTGCTTAAAATTTGCACACAAAAAATTAATTATATTGCTTAATGAGCAACCAAATCTTAGTATGTTTTTCCCTATCGTGTAGAGGGCCGCTGTGGCCTAGTGGTAAGGTCTAGGCTCTGGCGCCGGAGGGCTCCAGGTTCGAAACCCGATCCCACCGAAGATCCACCGTGTATGGGGCCCGCTTCACGCCAAATCATACGCAGTGGCTAGACGTAATCCCGTTGGTGTGGCACGGAAGTTTGAAGAGGGTGCGTTAGTTCAGGCGTCGTCATCTGACCGTGGTTCAAAATTACGAGGTCCGTCCTAAAATAGCCCTCGTGTTGCTTGAAAACGGGACGTTAATATAACTAAACTAAACCCTGTATTGTATATGGAAAACGACGTTCGTCAAACAAAATTAAAATTCTTGGATCAGTTGGAAAACCAAGTTCGATGTGTTCTGGGAAATACAGTATGAGTAAATGCTGATGTTAGACGGACTGATGTGGCATAGGGTCTCGGCTTCGGGGCCGGAGAGTTTAAGGTTCGAAACCCGACTCCACTGAAAATTCGCCGTGTATTTGGGCCTGTTGCATGTTAAATCATACGTAGTGGCCAAGCATCCTCTCGCTGGTGTGGTGCTCATGTTTGGAGAGGGGTGCCAGCTTAGATGTCATCCTCGTCATCTGACCGTGGTCCAAAATTACGAGGTTCGCCTCACCCCTCGTGTTTCTTCAATACGGGACGGTAATATAACTAAACTAAGCTGATGTTAGACGTAGATATTTCTAGCATGACTGCAAAATTGTGCTCAGTATTTTTAGCTTTTTAAAATTCCGCATCCATGTGAATGTAGTGGTTCTAATCCCAATTGGTCTAGCATTATTTCCCATGTCCTTGAATCCTTGAGGGCACCACGCGGGTGAGAAGCCACCGGACAAATAAGCGGAGTCTGGCTTCCTAGGTGGGTACGATAATAGTGGTGTAGCTTGTAGGCGCCATCTTTGATGTCGCACCCCTGTAATAGAGGGCGTTGCGCAGCATGGGCCGCTCGTAATGGGAGATATTACACTTTCGGCGACAGTGCCATGTTTATTATCGCGGCGGTCACTCAGTCTTAACCGGATACTAAGACAGGGAAGGGTTCTCTTTTGAGATTACTCGTGTCCTTGAGTCAATGACACATAAAAAATCGGAAATGTGGCAATCTTCGGTTGGACAAAGCAGCCCTGGGATACCTAGGCGGGGCTTCAGGTTGAAATCCGACTTAGATCCTATACAAGTGACATGACTAGTACCTTCCTGGGTAAATTGCTAAGGAAACTAGCCCATAATCGCGTTTTGCTTGGAGGAAAACTTCCAGAAGTTGGTCCAACCTAAGCACTTGGAGAAAAACACGTAATGCTTCCAGCTGCATCTGACTGCAGCAAGAAATTCATTGCTAAAGCTCACATCAATCAATCATTTTTTGAATAATGATGGTTAAAAGCACAGCCAGCGGAAAGAACCCGAGAATGCATGAACCCGAGACTTTCTTTTTTGGATGTATGTTTCTCTCCCATGGAAAGTGTTAGTTTACTAGGTCACTAGTGGGAATAGTTAACACTGCAGTAACGTAGTATAGTTCAACTTTGCGATGTACATTTTGTTCATATTGAAATCTATCGATTTTGTATAGCATCTCCTTAATATTTATAGTAGAAATTATTTTACCCACTTCGTCTAACTAGAACAGCTAGGAACATTTAGCACTGTAGTAATGTTGTATATTTTAATTTTGCAATGTACATTTTTTTTCTATTCAAATCTATCAATTTGTATTTCATCCCTTAAATATTTCTAGTAGAAATTGTTTTACCTAATTCGTCTAATCAGAACAGCTAGGAATATTTAACACTATAGTAATGTTGTATAACTAGTAGTTCAACTTTGCAATGTACATATATTTCTATTAAAATCTTACGATTAGTATGGCATCTCTTAAATATTTCTAGTAGAAATTGTTTTACCCAATTCGCCTGATGAGAACGGCTAGAAAATCGATTGAAAAAAAGCGCGTTTACCATTAAATGTGTCTCCATCTAAATTAATCCCTTAACTTATTTTGGTAGTTCAGGGAAGTGCGACGAAATAATCAGGCTTCCGAATTTGAAAACTGTGATTAAGTCGTTCATAGGCATCAATTTGCAAAACAAAAGTCACGGGGAACACTTTAACACCTCAGATGTCATATGTTATTTTTTAAACTGGATAAAAGTAACGAAGTATTCTCAAAAGAGAATGTGTCATCTAATTAGATAGGAAAGAAAATCCCAAAGTCAGGAAGGAGGCAGGGGGTGGTAGAAACGACCTGTTTGAGTTGGATGATGTCGTAATAGTTGCTGAGAGAATAAGTGCTTCTGACAACTTCATGAGCGCAATTTCGTGGGTTAATTGATTTTGCTGAAGATAAAGTGAAAAACTCATCTTTGAAAACAGTAAAAGGGAAATGGTATTTTATGTTAAGTTCTCTATTAATAATTCAACAATTCATATCATAT
>BGPR01044883.1:0-12487 GCA_013235015.1 Araneus ventricosus | reverse complement strand
TATATATATATATATATATATATAATATATTCATATTATATTTGTTATAATAATAAATCAGTATTATAATAGGCCCATGTATTATTTATAACATCGTAGACAGTATTTAAGATCCAGGAACAGGATTTAGATTCTAGTTTTACGTGACCAAGATTCAAAATTCTCCTGTACCAATTGGCTTTATAATATTCTGTACATTTGATCAAAGAAATCAAGTGAAATCTTATTAAGGCTTTGTACCAGATTTATTTTAAACCTAAATATTTCTGTTTAGTATTATTTTTTCAGAAGGTATCTAATTGTAGTGTAATATTTTCGAGATTTTATGGTGTATTAAAATTACAAGTTGATGAGTTGACGCAGCCATCCTGACCAACTGAAGCTTTATTCCAAAATAATTATCTGTAGTTTTCTTTTGAGAATATGATTTCACTGAAATGTATTAGTGTCATAAAAATGGAAAATATTATCTTGGGTATAGTGCCTTTTTTCGTCCCCCACGTTTTATTTACCGACTTAAAAGCAAGAACAATTTGTCTTCACGGCATCTCTCCCCGAATAAATTCGCAGGGGACATTGGGTCTCCCCTGGTAACGACACTGATGTGTACGTCAAGTAAATACATCAGTTGCAATTTATGAATAAGGAAAACAGGAACTGACAAATATTGATTGCTTTAGTCGAAACCGCATTTGATAGAAGATTGTCCTATGATCCGATAGAAATTATGTTTTCTCATATAATGTCAATGATCTAAAGTTTGATACAAGACATAATTTTTATTGTACCATAATCCTTTATGGTACAATAAAAATAACATGGCGATTTTTCCACAGTATAAAGTTCAGAAATGGGAATCCGGTCTCGATTCTACACTCTATAACCGGAAATACCTTCTATATTCGAATTCACGCGATTTCATACTGCGGAACTCAATCAATTGTCTACTGTGGTCCTATCAATGTAATAGATCAATTTCAACTATAAATATATTTGCATAAAAATTATTAATGCTTTTGTGCAAAAGAAACGTGAATATCAAAGCCTTATAAAAATGGCTTTTCTCTTACATTTCATCCGTAGTGTTGTACCGGTAATTCTTAGTTTGAAAATAAACAAGTGAAGTAAATTTCAATACGTTGCATGATAAAAATAGAAAATAAAAAGACTAATTAAATTTCAGGGAGAATATGACTGAATAATAAAAATTAAGATCTATGAAGGATAAAATAAATGGAATTTAAAAAAAGTTCATCTAAAATTTTCGAAACATTTAGCCTTTGTTTGCTCATCTAAAATTTTATAATCGCATAATATATTAATTCAGACTTTATTACAGAAGAGATTTTATAAGCAAAATGCTTTTTCTAATGTGGTGTTTTTGAACAAAAAGGTTTTATTTCCGATGCAAAGACAGCATCTTCGATTATATACGAATTTCTATGTAGATATTTGAAAAATAGGATTTTGTAAGAGTATTTCAATTTATATAAGAGCTTTGATGAACCAAATTATCGAAATTTCCTTCCAGAAACAAGTTAATTTAGACCTTGATGAAACGTCATCATTGTAAATATGACAAGTCTATAAGAGTTCTGTAGACTGTGAAACCGACTGATTCAATTCATTTTATTGACCGACAGGAACCTTCAGAAATAGAAGCCTGTTGAGAAGGCATGTTTGTTAAATTCAAATGTATAGTAATAATGTCTCTTTATACAAATTTTCCAAAGACCTTGATATTTTAAATTTGTCTTTTAAGGTTTTAAAGACTAATATTCACAACTTCTAAATACTTCGTTTGATTAATTTTCTTTTTGGGTGAAATACTGTATTGGATCTTATGTAGTGTACATTTTATTTAAATAAATAAATAAACAATATATAATGTGATTTCTAACAAATCTGTTTACTGTTGTTTGTTTAGTGTTACATTTTAAATGGCGTAGCTGAACTTCTATCTGTTTCTATATTGTATGATCATTTCAGTGATTGCATTCAGGCACCCGATCACCCTAATACAGGGTAACAAAAAAAATATAGGGATCACTTTTGTGGTTATCTACCAGTAAAGTTAAAAACACCTTTTCACATATGTGGCATACAGATAGAAAGCTCCGCTATTAGACTTTCGGTTGCAATACTGTTCGATAAAATCACGATAATGCCTTCGAAGAAATTTGACCAAATGCTTATTGGTCAAGTACAAGCACTTTTAGAACTTCGATGGAGCCACTGGATCATACAAACCCATTTTAAAAAGAAAAGTATTGCAATTTCAGTCAGCCATATCAGTTCCATCAAGAACTCAAAACTCGGATCGACGAAAAATGATTCAAAACCAATAAAAAATGGACGGCAAAGCAAATTGAAGAAATCAGATTTGCAGAGGCTTGAGAACATGGCATCGAAACCGGATCCACCAACACAGGCAAGCATGGCTAAAGCCCTTAACGTGAGCCAGCAAGTTGTAAGCTATCAACTAAAACAAACGTTAAAGAAAAAATGCCATAAAAATCCTAAATGTCATCACTTGAATGAGAGATCGGTGCAGATTTGGAGGCAACGTTCATGGCCACTCTAAAAGCTTCTCCGTAAGGACAGATGGCGACGAAAGTTTATTACAACTGATGAAGCTTGGATCTATCTATCCGATACCAATGCTAAATCTAAAGTTCAATATCTTAGCCGTGACCAGAACAAGCGAGAATTGACTCCGACAACCACGGTGCCTCATCAAAATACGCAATGGTTTGGATGGGCATTTCCGTCAATGTTGCTACCAAACCACGGTTTGTGCAACCTGGGGCCAAAATAAATTCTGAGTATTACATACAGAAGATATTAAAGCCCTTTCTTAAGGAAGATTACCGCAGATTGTACCCAAATGGTAATGCTGTTTTCCATCAGGATTCTGCCCCATCGAATGCATCTAGGGTCATCCAGAAATTCCTCACGGATCAGCAAGTGCAATTCCTGAGGCCACAACGATGGATGACAAATAGTCTCTGACGCTGCACCATGCGACCATTTCCTGTGGGGACATCTGAATAACAAACTGAATAAGCGAAGAGTTTCTACGCTGAGAGGCCTTCAAAAGGCTATTAGCGAAGAGGTTAAGAAAATCCTCGAGGAAATGATTTTGCGGGCTTTGAAATCATGGCCGAAGTGTTGTAGACAAATCTATTATGCCGAAGGTCGACATATTGAGAAGCATCGCTGAATTTGTGAAATAACTTTTAGAAATAAAAACCTTCAAAAATGATCCCTGTACTTTTTGTTACCCTGTAAAGGCCGGTTGTACTTTAAACATATTGAGATCAAAGCTCCTCAAGTTAGTGTGGCGTTAAAGTTTGGAGAGAGAATGCCAAATTTTGAGGTCCATATATAGCTATAAAAGGGGAGAAAATCTACTCAGTCAACATCTGCACATTTGCTATCTCTACGTTAGTCAAGATAATAACGTGTATTAATTCATTCCATTTTTGACTAAATTTAGAGAACACAGTCAAAATTCCAAAGTGGATGAAGCAAATAAGGTATTTGAAAGAAATATTCATCACTTAAATTGTTTTGATCAAAGAGATTAACATCACAAGCTATGAATAAATAAAAGTTATAAGTATTAGAGGGATAAGTTATTACGATGAAAAGCTATTGCTTTCTATACAATATATAATGAATACATCTAATAAATATTTATTGAATCTAATAAGTGTAGAAATATTTATAATGGGTTTGCCATTGTCGTAAATTTAATTTCCTGCGACAATAGCTATTATAGTCATCGAATTATAACTATTGTCGCAGGAAATTAAATCACTTTAACAGTTGATTGCTATATTATAAAGTCGCGTTATTGGTTATAACATAATAATGCATTCTACTGCAATTGCAATTACTGGATTCAATACTCAATGAATTTAACTTCTTTTTTTATTGTATTGAGGTAAAGAGGCATGCAAATGAAAATTATTTCGCAAAATATTGGCAACAGCAAAAATATCGTTTTCAGCGTCATATTAATCATTCACAGCATTTCTGTTATAGAAATTCTAATTTTAGTTTTCATTCAAATAATAAATAAACATCTGTGTAATCATCTTAAGTATCCATTTTTGAAGATATGAAAACGTGAAAACAAGAAACATCCTTAAAAAATTGAATATAGTTTTGGTTATTAAAATAATTCTTCTGCAGAAAACTTTTGCGCCTGAATATATTATTTGTGTTAATATAAGATTATGATTATTGCTCGTTGGTAGAATCCACCGTAAAACTTCCTTCTTCTTCGATTTCCTTATTATTTGTATTGACTGTTATCGTCAAAATACGTCATTACTGCTCATAAATAAGTGAAGAAGAATACTTGATCAGATTATTTAAAGCAGGTAATAGGAAGTAGCAGAAATAAGCAGCGATTACAGTTGCAGGTTTGAATTATTTCACTCATAAATTTTCCACAGATGATGATAATTGAGAACAGAATTCACATTCATCTGAACACAGATGATAACTACCCAAAGCAGAAATAAATATCTTATCATTAGTTCATAAGTGCATAAAAGTGACGGTTATATTAACTGTTTTTCCAAGCCAAATTGAGTTCTTTCCTATTGAAGGAAATTATAAATTAATATGATTAATAAACAAATAAAATTCTAAATATAATCTCAAAAACTTTTTCCGCTTTTGTTTCATTGGATTAAGTATCGGAATGCGATAATTTCATTTCATTCGTTACTAATATTAAATCGCTTTTTTCGGCTTTTGTTTCATCGAATTAAGTATCGGAATGCAATAATTTCATTTCATTCGTTACTAATATTAAATCGCTTTCTTCGGCTTTTGTTTCATTGAATTAAGTATCGGAATGCAATAATTTCATTTCATTCGTTACTAATATTAAATCGCTTTCTTCGGCTTTTGTTTCATTGAATTAAGTATCGGAATGCAATAATTTCATTTCATTCTTTACTAATATTAAATCGCTATCAAAAATATGTCAGCTGAATTATAATCCAAGTAAGTGAATATGGCAAAAAGACATTTCATAAAACTTCATTCTCGTCTAGCTAGATATAGGCTTTAGTCTATTGCTCTCAATATCCAGTAAATTAATGGTTGAATAAATTTCGAAATACAAGAGTAACTTCGAATTTGTTACTTTAACAGTCAAATGTCCTCGCATTGCATCCATTCATTTTTAGTAACACAATCTGTTGTATTATTAAAGAATTATAATCCTACATTCAGAATTAAATACAAATTATGTCTTAAAATAGAGATTATGTCTGAAACAAAGGGTATGCTCAAAATGCAATCAACCACCTAAGGCAGAATTAAGAGCTTTGAAAAGACCAAGTTTCAAAACTCCCCCACCAAAACATTCTTTTTATTGTTCGATTCAATGGCTCCTTCACAGTAGAATGAACTTGATCAAAAGAGAAGCATTCCTTAAGAATGCATTCTTTATCGCTGGAGGAAGAGTAGATTACATTGTGAAAATCAATTAATTTTTGTAAATGAATGTAACGTCTTTCTTGTAATTGGGTTTGAATTTTGTTCCCATTCTTCTATCACGTGTGTTTTAACAGAGTGAATTTGGGATTTCAAATGCTGTGAGATTTTAATATGTTTGTGATTTAAAGTTTATTAATTTAAAATGAATTGTTTATTTTTAGATTTGTTGATTTGCAATATAATTTTCTTTAAATTTCTTTTTATACATTTGATTTATAACCTGTTGCAATGTTCACTTATTTATGTCTGATTGATGATGCCAACAACAAACTAAAATTTTTGTTTAATTGATTTTCATATATTTTTAGACACCAAAATTAATGAAGATACCTTTGGCAATTAAATATATCAAATAAATATAAACGGCTCTATCTTGAAAATATTTATATACATATCTTAATGTTGAATTATTAACTTTAAAAACAAACATGTTAAAAAAATTCATGTTCTTTAACTTATTCATAATAACTATATTTTAAAAAGTGCACACTCTAACTTTGAAATTAAACATATTTACAAAAATCAATATTCTGTAATGCTTTAATTTTAATAGAGAGATCATTGGGATCTAATTATAAACGCATTACGACGTTAATTATGAATGTATGTTTATTATTTATCGTGATTAACACGAAAATTGAATTTCAGTTCAATACAGTACACATTTAAGAATAATCACTTATTCATTTCTTAATTCAATTAATAGGAGGTCTGTGAAACGCATTATAGAGTAAAAATTTTCGCTTCGTATCGAAGTAACAATTTGTTTCGTAATGGAAACGGCATAATTTAAGAATATGACTTTCGAAAAGTCATTTAATGGTTGTGATCCTTCTACAGCAAAAAATAAATCCGGGGTATTATCGCTGACTTTTTGTATGCAGGGAGATTAAAAACTCAAGAGCAAATTAAAAAATGAACAATGAACAAAGAAATGAAAATGGAATAATGCCGATTAGAGAAAAAGGATAGAAACGAATCTGGATATTTTCTTATCCAGAAACCGCAATTTATTGGTAGCACAGCATACAATTTAAACCATCATATGATTGATGTCTTACATAGAACAAGATATTGATCTCTGTGTAGAATTGGACTGCTGTATACATAATGTTCAAAAATGACAAAATTAGATTGATGGTGATAATACACATCAAGACGAACACAAGATGGCTGGATCATGGGGTCGAAAATGGCCCTGAGTGGGCGAAAATACATCTGCAAAGTGTGACGAACTGTCCTACCGCGACGAGAAAACCCCCAGACACCAGACTTGCAGGTGGCGGTCGTTATGTGAATTGCATTTTGGGGGTGAAGGGAAGGGTTTTATTTCATTTGGCGCGGATAGAACTGGAGGAAGTCTAATTTCGCTTTGCACTTCGGTCGAAAACGAATTCCTCACCTAACGAAGTGCGCTTGGATTTCCAAATGTTGCGGTTGATTTTATACCCGTTTCCCTCCTTTCTTCGACTCGTCTACTTGAGGCAAACTTGATCAGGGATTTTCTCGTGGCGGTAGGACAGTATCAAGAGTCTCGTCAGATCCCATTGTCTTCTTCTGGGGTCACCTGCAATCACTCATTTATGAGACACCGGTAGATCTGATAGCGATGATCATGGCCGCTGCTTGAACAGATGTTATAACAATTTTGTTTGTTATGTGTATTACAATTTTTATTGTAGTACCTACACTGTCCACTAAATGTTTGTTGTTCTGATTTATTTGTTTCTTCCCAATCACACTTTGAGACGTATTTTCGTGATTTTAACCCTTTCGGAGTCATTTGCGATTCCATGCTCCATTGCATTTTTTTGTTTTCCGCAATATGTAATATCCCCCTCTAATTTTGTCAAAAGACTTTTGGAACATTTTGTAAATGTGTTTCGCGAAGAGAAAGGAAAAAAGTACAGAACCTTTGTAACTATTCAGAAAGGAAATCGAAATGCTCCCGTTTTCAATGAGGTTATTTTTTCATCGTTGCAGTAATTTTTGAAATATAGTGAGATTAAACCCGATGATTATTTTGTACTTACCCTGTATATTTAAGACATTTTTGAATAAGATAGGAAGAGTTTGAGGAATCCATTCAAATATTAAAATAGCATTGCATTAAATGCTAATGCAATCTCGGATGGATATTTTTCTATTAATCAAGGGATTATGGAACTGTATTTTTATAATAAATTCATCTCTTGTTTGAATTATCATTGAATAATTTATATAGCTAAGTAATTGACAACCAGCGAAAAATTTATTTAAATGAATTGAGAATTTTCTATTTGTTTTTAACTAATTTGAAAATGAAAATAAATAATAAATGGAGGGTTCAGTATTAAAGTGAACCAAGTTCTTGAGATTCATTTCTGAGGAAGCCGATCTCAAAGTTGATTCGTTGCATTTAAAGTAACAGTGAACTTCTAATTGCTCTTGCTGCCTGCTGCATGCAAATAGAACTATGGACTTGAATCATTATTACACCGAAAATATAAAGTTTCTGCACTATCATGACTAAAGATGGAGGTTATTGCGAAAATAACCGGTTTTTCAGGTTTTTTCACCTCCTGTTTAACCTGGTGGTTATAACCGCTCAAAATAACCGGTTTTTGAAATTACCGGGTTCGGTTTTTTTTTTAATTAAAAAACGAACGAAGTTTGTAGGCAAATTTTTTTAATAAAATTGTTTTTACAGGAAATCAATTCATTGGTCAACATTTATCTGTTCATAAAGACTCTTTCAGTAATCCGCCATACAACAGACGCCTCGAGGAAGTGGCTGTCGTTGATTGGCCTAAGATGATAAAATTGAAAGCTTCATAACATGGTAAATTTTAGTTTAACCGAACCTAAATTCGAGCCTATCTTCTGATCCGGTTTTTTTTAACCTGGTTATTGGATTTTAAAAAATAACCGGTTATAACCGGGACAAAAAAATAACCGAAAAAAACCGGTTAACCGAAACAAAAAAAAATGACTGGCGGTTGTCTTTTTTAAACAGCCGCCCATGTTAAAGGCGTGGGACTACGTGACTCTTTTCCGATTTTCAATTTGATTTTGTAACTTGTGTTCTTACCCTTAAAATCATAAATAATGTATTATTTTAGATATAAACATATGTAGTTACCGAGATATAGACGATCGCGTCACCAATTCATGCGTATTTCTCCCCAACTTTGCGACTAGGTAGCCGCTGAACGACAATTCCGATTTTCAATTTTTTTTGCAACTTCTGTTCTTACCCTTTATATCTAAAATAAGACAGTTATGATTTTAACATATGTAGTTACCGAGATATAGAGTATCGCTTCACCAATTCATACGCATTTTTTGCCCAACTTTGCGACTCAGTAGTCGCTGAACTACAATTCCGAACTTCATTTTTTTGTAACTTCTGTTGTTGCCCTTTATCTCTAAAATAAGACATCAGATATGATTTTAACGTATGTAAATACCGAGATATAGAGGATCTCCCATACAAAGTTTTTTGTGGCGTGTGAATCAAATTCCTTCCTGGGACCCCAATGGGAGGAACGAAGTCCTACGTTAAAAACCGGTAGGTTTTACCCCATCCCCAATTATGACAGCTTTAGTGCAAAATCGGAACACACGGACTTGGTTCACTTTAACTCTGAACCTTCCAAATTTTACTGGTATGCGAAAGAACCATTTTCAATTCACCCTTTAAGAATAGAGATAAAAAGCAACGGATTAAAAGGAAGAATAATTAACTTAAGTCCATTAAATAATTATGAAGTTTCTATTTGTACGAGATGTTTTGTTGTGTGAGATTAAATAAATTTTCATTTGAAAAAAAAAGGATAATAGGAATTAAGTGCTGAAGTTATTTATCATTCAATATGATTCAATCAAAACAGCCTCGAATTCTTAATTTTGGAGAAATCCTTTTAATGAAAGCAATAAAACTGAAATACATAATTTAGAGATTTATACACGGTTATCTCGAATGGTGGAATGCGGATTGTTAGAAATAAACATTTTACAGGTAACATTGAATTGTAAGAATAAATTCATTTAATGATTTGCTAAAAAAATTATGGTAGAAATAATTGAAGTTGATGATTAAAATTTATCTCTAAATGTTGTTTGAAACTTTCCCAAGATGTTGAAAACAATCGTATTTCATTTTGACGGAGGATTTGTGTTCGTTGGAGAAAACACTGCCACTTTCTTTAAGGATCTTATATGTCATCTCATTTTTTTTACATATTTGATCTTTTTGCATAAGAGAGTTTTTGAGAAATTGGGAACGATTTTTCAAAAATAAAAATATTAATTTCTTCTAATTTTTTATCACGAAATTAAATACCAAATTTCTGTAGATTGGAAATAGGAAACTGATTTTCGAGATTTCACAATCGTCTGGAAAAAAAAGTTGATTGGATCACAAAAATATTCTTGATATGGGATTTTTTTTTTAAAAGTTCGAACTGCTTAAAATTTGCACACAAAAAATTAATTATATTGCTTAATGAGCAACCAAATCTTAGTATGTTTTTCCCTATCGTGTAGAGGGCCGCTGTGGCCTAGTGGTAAGGTCTAGGCTCTGGCGCCGGAGGGCTCCAGGTTCGAAACCCGATCCCACCGAAGATCCACCGTGTATGGGGCCCGCTTCACGCCAAATCATACGCAGTGGCTAGACGTAATCCCGTTGGTGTGGCACGGAAGTTTGAAGAGGGTGCGTTAGTTCAGGCGTCGTCATCTGACCGTGGTTCAAAATTACGAGGTCCGTCCTAAAATAGCCCTCGTGTTGCTTGAAAACGGGACGTTAATATAACTAAACTAAACCCTGTATTGTATATGGAAAACGACGTTCGTCAAACAAAATTAAAATTCTTGGATCAGTTGGAAAACCAAGTTCGATGTGTTCTGGGAAATACAGTATGAGTAAATGCTGATGTTAGACGGACTGATGTGGCATAGGGTCTCGGCTTCGGGGCCGGAGAGTTTAAGGTTCGAAACCCGACTCCACTGAAAATTCGCCGTGTATTTGGGCCTGTTGCATGTTAAATCATACGTAGTGGCCAAGCATCCTCTCGCTGGTGTGGTGCTCATGTTTGGAGAGGGGTGCCAGCTTAGATGTCATCCTCGTCATCTGACCGTGGTCCAAAATTACGAGGTTCGCCTCACCCCTCGTGTTTCTTCAATACGGGACGGTAATATAACTAAACTAAGCTGATGTTAGACGTAGATATTTCTAGCATGACTGCAAAATTGTGCTCAGTATTTTTAGCTTTTTAAAATTCCGCATCCATGTGAATGTAGTGGTTCTAATCCCAATTGGTCTAGCATTATTTCCCATGTCCTTGAATCCTTGAGGGCACCACGCGGGTGAGAAGCCACCGGACAAATAAGCGGAGTCTGGCTTCCTAGGTGGGTACGATAATAGTGGTGTAGCTTGTAGGCGCCATCTTTGATGTCGCACCCCTGTAATAGAGGGCGTTGCGCAGCATGGGCCGCTCGTAATGGGAGATATTACACTTTCGGCGACAGTGCCATGTTTATTATCGCGGCGGTCACTCAGTCTTAACCGGATACTAAGACAGGGAAGGGTTCTCTTTTGAGATTACTCGTGTCCTTGAGTCAATGACACATAAAAAATCGGAAATGTGGCAATCTTCGGTTGGACAAAGCAGCCCTGGGATACCTAGGCGGGGCTTCAGGTTGAAATCCGACTTAGATCCTATACAAGTGACATGACTAGTACCTTCCTGGGTAAATTGCTAAGGAAACTAGCCCATAATCGCGTTTTGCTTGGAGGAAAACTTCCAGAAGTTGGTCCAACCTAAGCACTTGGAGAAAAACACGTAATGCTTCCAGCTGCATCTGACTGCAGCAAGAAATTCATTGCTAAAGCTCACATCAATCAATCATTTTTTGAATAATGATGGTTAAAAGCACAGCCAGCGGAAAGAACCCGAGAATGCATGAACCCGAGACTTTCTTTTTTGGATGTATGTTTCTCTCCCATGGAAAGTGTTAGTTTACTAGGTCACTAGTGGGAATAGTTAACACTGCAGTAACGTAGTATAGTTCAACTTTGCGATGTACATTTTGTTCATATTGAAATCTATCGATTTTGTATAGCATCTCCTTAATATTTATAGTAGAAATTATTTTACCCACTTCGTCTAACTAGAACAGCTAGGAACATTTAGCACTGTAGTAATGTTGTATATTTTAATTTTGCAATGTACATTTTTTTTCTATTCAAATCTATCAATTTGTATTTCATCCCTTAAATATTTCTAGTAGAAATTGTTTTACCTAATTCGTCTAATCAGAACAGCTAGGAATATTTAACACTATAGTAATGTTGTATAACTAGTAGTTCAACTTTGCAATGTACATATATTTCTATTAAAATCTTACGATTAGTATGGCATCTCTTAAATATTTCTAGTAGAAATTGTTTTACCCAATTCGCCTGATGAGAACGGCTAGAAAATCGATTGAAAAAAAGCGCGTTTACCATTAAATGTGTCTCCATCTAAATTAATCCCTTAACTTATTTTGGTAGTTCAGGGAAGTGCGACGAAATAATCAGGCTTCCGAATTTGAAAACTGTGATTAAGTCGTTCATAGGCATCAATTTGCAAAACAAAAGTCACGGGGAACACTTTAACACCTCAGATGTCATATGTTATTTTTTAAACTGGATAAAAGTAACGAAGTATTCTCAAAAGAGAATGTGTCATCTAATTAGATAGGAAAGAAAATCCCAAAGTCAGGAAGGAGGCAGGGGGTGGTAGAAACGACCTGTTTGAGTTGGATGATGTCGTAATAGTTGCTGAGAGAATAAGTGCTTCTGACAACTTCATGAGCGCAATTTCGTGGGTTAATTGATTTTGCTGAAGATAAAGTGAAAAACTCATCTTTGAAAACAGTAAAAGGGAAATGGTATTTTATGTTAAGTTCTCTATTAATAATTCAACAATTCATATCATAT
>BGPR01044882.1:0-12488 GCA_013235015.1 Araneus ventricosus | reverse complement strand
ACTTGGCAATTATATTTTGTCTGTGAAGCAGTCAGGCCAACAGTAATGTCCAAGAGTTTTTACTTCTGTTGAACGTCTCCACAGCATCACTGAATATCGAAAGGATGTGATATTATATCAAAACCTAACAAAAAAGTAAAAATTGTTAAAGTCGAGTATGTACTATGTATACAAGAAGTATGATCACATAGAAACTTCACTTTTGAAACCATGAGAGGGTGGGCAGAAAACTGAAAACTATTAGAAGAGGAGACTGTATGATTGTAATTTTGGCACAGAAAAAGAACTATATATCGTCAATTGAGATAGTGGAGGACTTGCAAATTAAGGTTTAAGCTCTAAAAGTTCGCCATAGAATCGAGAACTCAGGGTTTCTCGGCTGTATATAAAGAAAAAGGTCATACATCATTGTAAACAAAACAATGCAATGCCCTTTGACAAAGAGCATTTTTCGAAGGATTTACATTTCTGGAACAGTGTTTTATTGTCAGACGAGAGTAAATATGAGCTTTTTGGATCAAACAAGCGTAAAAGAGCTTCACGACCATCAGGTGATGCGCTTAAATAGATGTACAGTCTGTTTCCTACAGACTGTAAAACATGGAAACTGAGATGTGATGGTATGTTGGACTTTTATCTGTAAACATGTTATTCGATTTGTGATGATCAATGGTAGAATGACTAGAAGTAAATACGTCTATCCTGTCCCAAAATCTGAAGAAATGCATCAGAAATATGCGGGTCAATCGACGGTATGTCTTTCAACGAGATAAAGCTAATTTCGCAAAAAAAACCCCTTAATGTATTAGATGGCACTACAAAGCCCAGACCTTAAGTACATCTAAAATTTATCGTCAGTTTAGTATCAGAAATTTCCATTTGGAGAGAGAAAAAAATAAAAACAATTTTCTGAGACGATCAAAGACGAATGACGAAGCATCAAACAGGAGACATCTCATAAACTAGTTGATAGCATGAATCAAAGCAATTATTGAGGACAAAGGATGTCCAGCTAAAAATGAAACACCGTTATTTGATTTAAGAAAATCGTTATGTTAACTTTTGGAACGTTCGAATAATTTTGAGCAACACATAATTTAGCGTAATACGAAAATGATCCTATTCTGACATATTCTACGATAAAGTTTGTTACTTGAACACCCATGCAGTTAATAAAAGATTCATGATATTCATTAAAACTTTCTAATTTCTAGGAATGCTGAATAATCTAATTGATTTTCAAATTTCAGTAGCCTTTGCTGAATGACATAACACCTTGTTACGGGGAAATTTGTGAAATTCTGACTTCATTAGATCCTGTATTGTTTTTAAATCACGGACATATTCAGCATTAAGATCCTTTGCTGGCCGTTGAGTGGCGCTGCATTCGCATATCACATAAGCGTTGATATCGTAGCTTCTTTCATTGAGATAAAAGCACAAAGGGCTTGATTTTGTTTTCATACACCGCTTTTAGTATTAAGAGCAGCGTTTTCTGGAGTAAATTAAAAAACAGATCGAGAGAACATTTCTGGAAATCTAAATTTATATATAATGTTTTCTAACTGAAAAATAGTGGTAATTTGCGCATTACATTACTATTAAAATTACACAAACTATAATTTAGTTACATTTCATGAAAAAACAGGTAGTCATTCAAATCGTTGCTTTTTCAATTAGGAAAAAGCAGTCACCTCGCTTTTATAATCATAAGCGGCGTTTTATAGAATTTGATAAATAAAGAAATCTAATCGCGATCCACAAATCTAAATTTCTCTGTCCTTTTCTTATATTCAAAATAGTGGTCATTTACTCAATACATTGTAATAAAGATAATTCAAGCTATGGTTTTGTTACATTTGATGAAAACACTGCTAAAGCAAAATGATTTAGCTAAAGGAATGCCTAACCAGTGAGAAATAATTCAATCTAGATGTTATTCAGACGGGTAAAAAAGGCTGCCAATAAACGACAACTGAAAAAAAGATGTAAGAAATATAGGATCGAGTCGATAACTCTAAAAATCTAGGAATTCCTGCTTGTTCTTGTGCTTCCCCACACATATAGTGGCTTTCAAAATTGAGTTTATTCCACTCTCTGTCTTCATCACATGTATAAAAATGTTATAGAGCTTAAAAACAATTAACTAGAAAAAGTAGAAGAAATTTTAAAAATAATAAATTTAACTTAAACTTTAATCAAAAACAACAAAAAAATTAGGCAATTCAATTTATAAAATGTTTAAGTCGCGCGCAATTGCAGCTGCATACAAAAAACAAAGAACAATGGAAATTGATATCATTCAAAGAAAGCTAAATAACTAAGATAAACTCAGAGGGAATCGAATTAAACAACAAGGAATCCATAATAGTACATTTTATCAAGGGATTGTTCTTTATTCGAATTGGTTTCAAAATATTTGGAAAATTTTTCTGTAAGAAGATTGCATTATGCCAAATATAGTTTATCTTAGCCCGAAATTTCCCAAGAAAAGGCAAATGAGTTCTGCACATCTATAAACATTATTTTAAAAGAAAAACGAAAGCCAAGCACAAACATAAAAACGCAAATACGATTGATTTAAAAATATTAGCCATCTAACTGCTAATAGCAGACATCATGTAATTGAAAGTCAAGGTGGTGCAACTAAACATTAAACACTGATATTTAATTTTTAAAAATTGCTATGTTAACTTTTCGTTGTAAGATTTTCATCATTCGAATAATTTTAAACGACACATATTTAAGTTATGTGAAAATGTTCCAATTCTGAATTATTGTGCGATAAAGTTCGAGTTATTTGAAAATTTTTAATGAATAAGATCGAATTAATGATAAATTTAATACACTTGAGATATAAATAAATAAATTTATAATCTATAATAATAAGTATAAAATTTTCTTCGCCTTTCTAAAAGTTTAGAACATTACTGTATTAGCTCAAAGTATTATTTATACTGTAATAGTTTTAAAAAAAGCGGCATTATAATATTTTTAACAAAGATCAGGAAAAGCTTACAACATGCTTACTTTGGAGATGGCTTCAAACTGAATATCAGCATCCAACATGAGAAATTCCATCTAACTTGGAAAAAAATGCAACATATTTATATATTTTTTTTAAATTATGAGGATTTGAGTTGTATAGAAACTTCTGTATACACTATTGAAGTGAATGGATGTTTCGATACATATTACTAAATTTAAAATAAATGATTGGATATTTATTCTGTAAATTTTTAATTAATTTTAATTCCCGAAGGAAAAACGATTTTTAAATATCTGGAAAAAATAAAAATTGGGAAAAATGAAAAACAAATATGCATTCTACTTCCTTTTGTTCAGATTCTATTTTTTAATAGAAGAAAGGACATGTTTGGCTGGGATATCAGTGATTGACATCATCATATATTTAAATATATATGAAACAGCTCATAAATAAGAATAAATTATACATAGAAGTCTATTAAAATTAACTTAAATTGAAAATTATGAGAACTTGACAAAAATATTGTTTTTGAAAAGAAAGGACATTCAAAAAGCTGTAATACAAGTTTCATAAAATTTAAGTTTTTTTCATAAAATATAAGCTATTTTAAAAAAATTCGTTTATGAACAACTAAGAAGTAGATTAGGATTAAGCAGTAGAAGATAAATTTGCTAGTTTATATTTTTACAAATAAAAGTATGTCATTCCTACAATCAGTTTTTAATATTAATTTTTCTGCTTACATGCATAGATTTTTCCTCGATTCGGCGAAATTTACTTAAGATAATATCTCCTTATTCTGGATTTGATACAAGGTATGATAATTGAACGAGAGAATCGAAGTCGTATTTCAACTCGAAGCTTTAATGCTAATCTTAAAACTTTTACAGGACTTACCATTCAACGATTTTATGCCAACTATTTCGAATTTATAGAATTATCTTCAGAACATCGAACTCATCAATACAGTGTAGCTGTAAAAGTTTTATTTATTACATTCAACAATATAATTGATGAGTTTTTCTGTTGTTATTTTAGTAGAAGCAAAAGTGTCTTTGTTATTTTGTAAAAAATGCATGAAAAAAGCTATTAAATGCTGAGAAATGCAATTTCACGCAAATCGGAAAACATTCATTAAAAATCCATTAAATAAACCTTATCTTTCATTTAATGATCAATGTTTTTAAATCAACGATTTGCAATTTTATTATAGCCGCATTTGTTTTCTACGGAACTTGTTTCATCTATTCAGAAAAGTTTCCGAGAATTCGTAGTATTTTTCTTATTTTTTATTCTTTTCTGTCAGTCGTATTTAATGCAAGAATTTGATTAAAAATCCCATTTAGTATTAATTTGTGCTTGATTAACAGTTTTGTTTTATAAAGTAGTAGATGAAGGTAATTCACTCTTTTATGGAAATCAAGTTCTAATCAATTAAAAAGTCATTTAACACATTTCAATTGCCTAAGTAACAATAAAGGTGAAAATAAATCTCTCTCAAGATTCTTTTTATTTAAATGTTTCTTTGTAGGTTAATAAAAGTGTTTAGGTTTGATATATTTTTTGATAAATAAAAACTGTTTTTGACTGTATATCAAAAGATATTTTTTTAAAACGATGAACGACTTAGAAACTCCAGTATGCATTTTCGAACATTTTATAAGAAGAACTGCATAATCTAATTAAAGGCCCAACTAAACGATAAAAAATATAAGAAGGTAATTTGTGTAATGTTTAAAATTCAAAACATGTTGCTAATTTTTTAAAATTTCTAATTATTTATCCACCATTAAGAAGAACTTTTATAAGAATATAAGTTTGCATGAATGTATTCAAATGACCAGCTTAAAATACATAAAACAAGCTAAAAAATTAATTATTTTCTAGAAAATCAAAGGAAAAATTTAAGCAAATCTTTGTGTAGCTATATTAAACACAAATTTCAGACAAATTTTATGTAAAAAAAGTAGATCCACTATTTCAAAAATTTGTTTATCTGAACAGTCAGAAAAAATTCAAAAATATCTTTTCTGAATAATAGTTAAAATAGTTTTCTGAATATTTCAATTCTGAATATTTTACTTTCTACATAGTTTTACAAAATCCAGTTTCTCAGGATCCTACTGAGCAGAAGTCTATAAAAGTAAACAATTCAGAAGTTCAAAGGATTTTTCATTGGAACACGATACTGTAGAATTCTTCAGAATAACGTTCACTAGTTTCATATTTCTAAGAATTTTTAAGGAGATGTTTTTAAATATTTTGTTCTTGTTTTAATAGAATTTCCCTCTAAAGTATGTTTTAGACTCCATAGTAAGTTGTACAAATGCCTTTTATTCAAAAAACAGTATAGTAAACTAAGAATGAAAGAATACGTATACTAAATAGACTAAATATGTAAGACTAAGTGCAGAATTAAAGAGTTATTAATTTATATGTTTAAGGAATATGATATTTGACTAAAATCAAAACTTACGATTCCAAGCTTCATTTATCAAAAGAAGGTAGCATTCTCATTTTGACATATCAAAAGTTTGATGGAGATATAAAAAAATGGAAGTGCGTTGGATGCGCATAAACTTTGTGTTTTCTTCTGGAGTTCCTGAAGCATAAACTGATCAGAAAACGCAGAAGAGACCATGAAATATATTTTATTGTTTTACTCTAGCATGGATAAATTAGGTTTGATATAGGGAGAAAATTATTCTTTCTCTATTTATTGTTTCATAGATAAAGTTAACTGAGTCTACACTTTTATCTTTTTTAACCCTGTATGATGCCCTTTAAATATATGATTCTGGGTTGCCACATTTTGCTAAGTAAATATTTCATATAATCAGCTTGAGTGTCGGTCGAAAAGGCATTGAGTGGGTATAAACTTTGCAGTTTCTTCTGGAGTTCCTGAAGCATAAACTGATCAGAAAGCCCCGAAGGGATCATGAAATATATTTTATTGTTTTACTCTAGCACGGATAAATTAAGTTTGATATATGGAGAGAATTATTTTATCCCTATTTATTGCTTCGCTTCATTGCTAAAGTGAACCCAGTCCATCCTTTTAACTTCCTGAACTCAGTTTGATCCCCTTCTAAATAAATTACCCTGGGTGTTATCAATTTTTTTCAAGTAAATTTTTCATATAATAAGCAGGGCGGTTCTCCTGTCGACTTGCTTACATGGTTAACCCATCAATATACAAGCCGCATTTTTTTCAATAATATTTTGTATACTAAAATTACAGGTCCTCAGATCAACTGGGAAAGTACTAAAAAAATCCTGCCTGAGAAATTTATGTTGTATTGCTCTTCAAAGTCTAGTGTCATCTTTATTTAGACACAGTGTTATTGATGCAAAAATACCTATCAAAATCCAAAATCATGTGATTTTGCAAAAAGAAAACATATTCTTTCAATTGCATTTACTGATTGTAATTGTTAATTAATATTTAATAGTTGAACAAATTTACTCTTTTCTTTATCATGTTGAAAGAAACCACTTTCCGAGTCAGACTTGGAAATAAAAAGGCTGCATCATCAACCGAACGCTTGATACGTGCTACCATCGAGTGACTATAGAAGGAACGAACACATAAACATTCTTTTTTGTTCGAGCGCCACAGTTTGTGAATTAATTTCACTCATAATAATAAGAATGGTGTAAGTATTTTAGAAATCTTTTCTTTGACCATTTGGGTTAAACATTTGGCACATATCTGTCATTTTATTCTTAAGACGACAAAATTTTAAATTTCATTTTTACAGAAATTTGTGTTTTTGAGTTATCACGTTCACATACATACGAATAAAAAGACAGATACACAGTCAATTCAATTATAAATTCAATTCACAATTTGGCACGTCTCTAAAATTTTGGTGATGAAACCTATGCCAAATTTTATCCATCTAACTATGCCAAATTTTTTCGATCTGAGTGATCATACTCTCTGCACACGGAGAGACAAATATAAATATCTGATGGAAATTGGGAAGAGTTGTATATTGAAAGGGCCAATCTGCTATAACTGTGTCTGGTTTACACATTCATGGAATTACTTTGTTGTCGTGTGATCGGATTTTCGTGGTGTGGAGTAGTTGAGAATGACCTGTTTTATGTGTTAATCTTCTTTCCCCCGCCTTGGTTCGAACGTTTCGAGAGAGGGACCGGCCGTCATCTCCGATAGATAGAAAGGCTTCCAACGGCAGCCATAGAATATGCTGACGTGAACCAACTTAGGCAATTGAATTTTTTCGTGGGTTACTAGCTGTTTACCCTTTATCGGACTAGGCGTCACAAACTTTGGCAATATTCGTCATTTATTCTTGGAAGTTGTCGGTGTGAGGTCGTAATTAAGGTCGTGCTTATTTTAGAATTATTTCTTTACGGTTAATTAATTTAAAGAAAAAGGTTTTCAAAAGTTTAGTTTCAGAATGACATCAGCGGTTCCCAATTTTATATGTATTCAGCCATCCCAAGGATAAGGTACTGGCTGAATACAGTACCACGAGAGAGCGTACATCCGTCGAAGAAATATAGGGTAAGTATCTTTTTCCTGTTTTGAAAAAAACAAAATGTACGTTTAATATTTGTTTTCCTTGCTCTTTTTCATTTGAAATTGATCGTAAGCACCAAATAATAATTCTTTCTTAAAGCTCGTGTCTTAACGAATTGTTTAGTTTTGAGATTGTTACTGTCTGAAAGTTGATATTTTAGTCATTTGTTTCATTTTTAATGATTCAGTGGTGTATCAAGTCGACCAGAGGTGTGCAACGGGTTTTATGCACCCCCAAAATTAATTTTTATAAATAAATTATACTTGCTTTTTTATGGAAATTTTGAACTTACAATTTATATGAACCCCACAAATTAATTTCTCAGTCTAAATGTACTCCTCAATATTTATTTCTGACTACGCCACTGGCTATACTACATCAATCTTCTCATCAACATTTAATATTTCATTATTTTGTATGGTTTGTTAATCTTCAAAAAACAGTAAGAACACAAACAGAGGTGGTGGGGAGGGATATTAGCACTTTAACTTTAGAGATATACATTTTAAAATAATTGTTTTTGTAACATTATCTGTATGCATGTATCCTTAAACCATATTTTTATGTTTATCACTGTGTGTTTAGAACTTATTCTAAAATGAATATTTATCGTCTTTTTACTTTTCGTTCATTCTTCATGACATGTTTTGCATTCTTGGCACCTATTTGCCTACTATTTGTAACCTAAAAAGTGCTCGTTTAGAGCATTTTTTCAATTAGAAAATACCAAAGTGCTTATTTTAAGATACTTTTTTTTGAAAACGAGCTAATAATAATGCTATTTTATAGAAATTATTTATTATTGATTGTCATATATAATACAATTAAAATCTAAGTTAATTACATATCTGCTGTTTTTACCTGCATATTTTTGAACCTGTTTTGTACATTTCAAAGAAGAAACTCCTGGGTCAAATGAAGATGATCTGTTCATATAAGTTGCATTTCTGTATTTTTTGCAACACATTTGTAACTGATTTTCTTGAAATGCCTTGATAAGTTGGAATGCCTGTGCATCTTGAATTAAAATTTTTCATACTGTGTTTATATTGTTTTATAGTATTATTTTCTGCATTATTTCTTTAATGTTTGATGATTATTTTTTAAGTCTCCTTATTTTTCAAATTATAATGGGTTTGTTCTCCTTGGAAAGCTAGAATGTGTTTTTTTATTTAAGAAAAACTAGAGAAATTTGAGATTCCTGAGCTAAATTATTGGCTTTATCTAGAAATTTAACAAATCATCTAGTTTTAGTACTTTTCTTTATTTTTAATATAAAATTTCATATGCATTCATAATATTCGATTTCATCATATCATTTTACAAACTTGCTATTCTAGAAAAGTAAAAGAGATTATAAGTTTTTTCTAACACTGAGTATTAGAAAAAAGTAAAATATATATTTTTTAATTTTCAGTTTGCAATCTTTTCCACCATTTAATACATACCATTGTAGTTTGCAGGAGTATATGAAGCATTGAAGTTAAAACTAGTTACAAATATTATTATTTTGATAAGCTGTAATATTTTTGGTTAGTTGAATAATCCATTTTAATGTGTTATAATTTTAAATTAGTTCAATAACCTATTTTTTGCAGAATTAATACTGTTCTTATTTGTATCTGAAGATGAATACAATAAATATTCATACAATTGAGTTTTAATGAAAAGTGATTTGAAAAGTATGGTTTGTTATAAAATAAAATATGGTGTTTTGTATTGAACTGTGTTTTTTATTGTGTTTATTTGAAACAGTTCACATAGTCACACATTTTTATCATACGTGTAACAGACACTCTACCCAGATAGCAATTTTAGTTTGCAGCAAGCTTGCCACAAAAATGTCATGGCAAGAGTGCAAGTTTGCCAAAAATTTGTCATGACAAGAGTGCAAGCTTGCAGCAAGTTAACGAAAGCTCCGAAGTCACCATGAAACGAACTTGCAGCAAGTTTGCCGTGTCAAACTTATTGCAAATTAAAGCAAAAACAGAGTACGAAACACAACCCGGGATAGAACTCGCGACCTCCCGGTTCCGAAGCGGAGACGCTAACCATTGAGCCAGTTGAACTCTGAGAGTAAAAGATAGATTTCGCTAATACATCGTTCGATTCTATTCGTATACGATTTATTTTTAACTATTTTCTGGATTTCATTAATTTTTTGAGTTGAGAATATGATTTGAAGTCAAAGAGAGAGCGATTTTCGCTTATAACTACGTTTTGCTAGTAGAATAAATTATGAAATTAGAGTTCAAAAATAATTACTTTAAAATGGGACAAAATGTCTAGTTATTATTGTTCAACAAACACTGACTGTTTTTTAGATTTAATTTTGTTTATAAACGTTAAAGTTTCAACATTAAGAAAAAGTCGATATAGTTTTCTTTAAAGTGAGAGTGATGATATATTTAGTAAAAAGATGGAAAATGTTTCAAAAATTTTTTTATAAAAAAGTTCTTTTTTTCACAAATTATCATTGATTTATTGAATTAATAAAAAAGAATTACGGTCTAGGAGATGCTATTAAAAATCGGATGTTTTTTAAAACAGAGACAAAGATAATTATCTCTTTATTGTGCTATCTTTGCAGGAAGCTTGTTTTGCAAAATTGCAGCAAGTTTGATTTGCAAGGAGGTGGCGTTATTTGTCACATCGAACTTGCTACAAGTTCGATTCAAGTTTGAAGCGTCAAATTTTGCCATGACAAGTCAAAATCAAACTTGCTGCAAACTTACGTGCTATCTGGGTAGGAATTGCATCTTAAATAAAGCATCAAAGTAACATGAGAATATTCTCTCCTGAGAAGTTTTTCATAAAATCTGTTTTAAGCTGTTATTGTTTTGAACTTATTTTACCATCTTCGTTTGTGTTTTAAATGTTGAAAAATGTAACAAGTAATGAGCAAGGAAATTTGCAAACTTTGCCAATTAATTTTCCTTTACAAAGACTTCTCCAGTGTATCTTTTAAGACTCTTGATATAAGAATTATATGTTATAATATTCTTAGTTCAAATATGCAGTTAGATATTAATGGTATTTTTTAAAAGTATCTTTCTATAACTATACTTTTTATTACAAAAATTACGCTTAGTTTCATATATTTGAAGAATTGTTTTATCAGCAATATGCATTCTAACTGAAGTTAATGAAATGTATAGAGTGTATGATTTGAGGTGAATAATTAGCAGCTGCAAGAAATGTGTTTGAATGATAAATTATTCAGTATGTGTTGTTTACGCAGGCTGAAAAGTTTAAAAAAAAGGCAAGTGCTTATATTTTTATAAAATGTCTAATATGTACAGAGTGTATGGTGAGGTAAATTGATAAGCAGCTGCGAGAAAACCGTTTGCATGATAAAGTATTCATTATGTATTATTTATATATGCTGAAGAGATAAAAAGGCAAGAGCTTATATTTTGATAAAATTCTAACATTGGTGTAATAGTTTCTACAATAAGTAAATAAGCATTTATACCATATTTGATAATATAATATCTGTAGAGAAAAATCGATATTAAAAAGATAAAGCCAGATATTTTTACTAATGATTTTTATATCTTTAACCCTCTGAGCGTTTCACACGTATTTCTACGTCGACCTTGGACTATCCCATAAGCGGATAGCACGCATTTCAACGTGTGGTCAGAGATACGCCGAAAGCGGTCAGCCCGGAAATATACGTCTCTTGTGAACTGTCTCTAAAGCGGGATGAACGTAATTTTCCGAATTTCTTCCCCCTTCCGTGGTTTGACATTTTGATTGATTAGCTGGGTAGGGTAGCGGTCGACACAATGAGTGCTGATAAGAATGTACTTACTGCAAATTAGAGATACCACAGGATCCAAGACCCCACACCCCTATAGCTTGGGGCATTTTAACGCTATCTGCATTGAGGTCTTCTTTCAGAAAGAAAGTCAGTTTTGGATTTTTTTTTCTAGTTGTGTGTGTCCGAATTTGGATTCTGTATAAGTCCGTTTTAATATTTGTCATCCTGGATTGAAATTGTATTATGTTTCAAGTGTTTTCCCTGTAATACACTTATGTTATATAAGATTTTATTTCAATGCATCAATGTTTTAATCGAATTGTTAAGTAAAATAGATTTTGTTGCCCAATCTCTTTCAATACCCCATTCAAGCATAGAAAAATTTGAGAAGCCTGGGGTGATAAGAAAAGAGGGGGGTTGTTTATTTCGTTATATAATATTGAATTGAAAAAAAAATAACTAAGGTTTAGGTGTGATTTTTTAAAACTATAGCAGTTTTTTTTCTAGATGAGTTTTCTATATTACACTACTTAGAATTTCTTTTAAATTCATCAAAATGAAATAAATTCCGAAAAAAAACAATTATTTTTTCAAATAATTATTATTCAATTTATTTTTTGCTCACTCTGAACAAACATTGAAACAAATGTTAAAGAAAAGGGATGAAAATTTTATTTTTTATGTTTTAAAATATTGTATTTTTGTTAGAGAAAATTTTGGTTTACATGGAAACGTAAAGAATTATCTCAACTAAATTTAATGCCAGGCTTCAGTGATCTTAACAGACTTTTAGTTATCTTATTAAGAGTCTGATAACATCTGCAGTTTAAGTTTATTTCAATAGTCAGTGAAAATGTTTATTTCTTTTTTAAAATGTAAGAAAACAAAACCATTTCTAAGAAAATATCAATGCTTACTTCAATGATACTGTATTTATGCACTAGTTCCTTGAGCGTTATAGTTTTGCTGATATGCATTCTTCATTAAGTGATCAAATCTAAATGCCTGAATTACATTGCTTTTGGTAGCTCTTATGCCAATTGCGAGCTGAATTTTAATAGATGCTATGAGACAAGAATTCACTAATATGTGTTACAAACCTATAATGCATCCCGACACGTTATTAACGAGTTTGAAGACAGTACTTCTAATAATAATAGTAGTCTCAGGCATTGAATTATTT
>BGPR01044881.1:0-12488 GCA_013235015.1 Araneus ventricosus | reverse complement strand
CATTCCTGGATATAAAAAACATGATTTCAAAAGTTTACATTATTATTAACTGTAAAAATCAGAACATCCTTGCTTAAGACACTTAATAAATGAACAAATTTGCACTACATCATTACACTAAAAAAAGAATTCTCTTAAACAATTGATATACATTTTTAAAAATTTAATACTATATTTTAGGTCAAAATTTAAATTATATACAAAATATAAACTAAATACATATAAAAGGGTTATGCTACTGTTCACGGTATTTCTCTGTAAAAATTGCTGTCTGTTGTTGAAGCCCCAGCAAAGCACTAGATCTATATGGATAACATTTTTACGTCATTTGATCTTTTTGTTTCCCTCAGAGACAAGCGTTTCTTTGCTACAGGAACAGTTAGAGAGAATATAAAGGCAAAATGCCCTTCAATATCGTCCAAAATATTAGGAAAGATGGATCGTGGAACATCCGATAGAAAATTTGACACTAAAAATGAAATTGCAGCTGTTCGCTGGAATGACAGTCGAGTTGTGTCATTGATCACCAATTTTGAAGACACTAGATGCTTCACGAAAGTAGAGAGAAGAATGAAGGGTGGAAAGCGGAAAGTTGACGTACTATCATGTGTTGCTTCGTATAATAAGTATAAGAATGTGTCGACTTATTTGACAATCACATGGAAACATATTTTTCATCCATACAAGGAAAAAAGTGGTATTGGCCAATATTCATAAATGCGTATGAGGCATCATTAGTTGCAGCTTGGAAACTTTCAAAATGTGTTGCTCAAGAATAAGCACTAGACCTCCTCGAATTCCGTCAATATATTACAATAGCTTATCTGGGATTGTGTGTACCTAGAAATATTGCAGGAGTTTAGGCATTCAGCAAAAAAATCCAGATTACTTGAAACTTCAAAGTGAACACATTCTTGTAAAAAATCCAAATGGTAAACAAAGCCCGTGTCAGCTTAAAAACTGCACAGAAAACAATTTACTATTTGTCAAAAATGCAATTTAGGACTTTGAGTTGAATGTTTCCTGCCATGTAAACCGAGATGTTTGACTGCGAAGCATGTAGTAGCGGATTTTACTATCATCGTATATATTGGACAGCTTGGAAAAGGGCAACCAATAAAGTTTTCTTAATTTTTTCACTTTATACTGTTGCTTGTGGTCTCATTAAACTTTGATCGAATTTTTTCTGCAAATATGTAATTTTTTTCAGAATGTGGTAAAATATGGGTTAAGAAAAGAAGCAGATGTTATTTTAATTGGTCTTATAAGACATTTATTTAAGAAAACTCTGGTAGACTTTTATCTGAATTCCAAATTTGAACGACCTTCCAAATTACTCTAAATTATATCGTAGTATACTCAAAGAGTGTTATATGTTTGCGCGTCGAGATAATTTAAATGAATACCTAATTACTGAGAAACCTCTCGGCAGCAGCCACCCTTCGGTCGAAGGGAGGCTGCTGCCGGCCGCTCTAAAGGGGTTTCAAATTTGAAAGCGCAAAATACGTATTTAAACACATCCCAATTCGTTAGTCGTTGTGAAACGAATTTTAAAAACCATCCATTGATAAATGGTAATTTATTTGGGGGGTTTTTCTGAAAAAAATGTGCAATTGGTGTTTGTTTGGAACTTTTAGTTTTAAAGAAGTAGTTATTTCAACTTTCTTAGCACACCAACTGAAAAAATTAATTTTTAAATATTTAGTCAATAGCTTTTGCGGAATGAACAGCAATATCTATTTTTAGGAAAGTCTGCTGAGCTGAAAATTTCATTTGCTAATAGTCGCAACCCATATCAGCAGCTTCTTTGTCAGTGTCTAAATAATGCCTGAAAGGCACAAACTTTTGAATGTCCCACCACGGTAGAAGCCGAAGTTCACTTTTGTTTTCACATTCGATAATGAATGATTAATTTTTGTATGATTTGTTTATAAGTGTTCTTTCTTACCTCCCTTTTTGCTTAATAAAAGGACCGGACGTAAAGAAGAGAAGGAAGTAATGTACAGTGGCTCACAAAAGTGTTCGTACACTTAAGGTTTTCAATGAAATAGGGCTCTATCCATTAATTAAAATTAATATTTCAGAATAGGTATTTAATAATAAGATCTATAATCTATTCTTAACAAAACTACATGAAATATTTTAAAAACGTAGTAAAACTTTATTTTTAAGAATTCGCATAGATAACAGACGTTAACAAAAACTTTATCTCACAAAAGTCTTCGTACACTGAAATATTTTCGGATAAATTCATAATATAAATTATCGTCTCGTAAGGAAACAAAAATCGGCATTCGAAAATTGATTATTTTTTATCATAGTAGTGGTGAATCAGTTCGGAATATGGCTAAATTGGTTAATTTATCCCATTCTACAGTGCAGTATGTGATAAAACGCTTTAATGAAGAAAATCGGATCGAAAAAAGGTAGGAAAAGATCGACCTGCAAAGTTAACAAAACGTGATCAGAGATTTATAATTAGAAAAATTGTGAAAAATCCACATTTGAGTGCTTTAAATATTTCTACAATATTTAATGAAACATTTTTTACTTCAATTTCACCTGAAAGTGTTCGACGAGTTCTCAGAGCAGCTGGATTAAATGGGCGTTCTGCCCGTAGAAAATTTTTTGTTAGTGCGGAAAACAGAAAGCTTAGGCTCTCCTTCGCAAAATCAATGTTAAATAAACTCGAAACGTATTGGAATAATGTTTTATTTGCAGATGAAAGCAAATTTAACATTTTTGGTTCCGATGGATGTATAATGGTTCGGAGAAGAAAATTTGTGGAACTTAATCCCAAGAATTTAGTTGGAACAGTTAAGTATTGCGGTGGATATGTCCTTGTGTGGGGGTGCATGTCAGCATCAGGACTAGGTAATTTGTTATTTATTGATGGCATAATGTATCATGCTCTTTATTTAAATATTTTAAGAGACAATTTAAAATTATGAGCCCAAAATCTGGGTATTGGAAACAACTTTCTTTTTTATCAAGATAACAATCCTAAGCACACGGCTCTCAACGTTCGTCTCTGGTGTCTCTATAATTGTCCACAAAATTTGAAAACACCACCTCAATCGCCAGTTTTAAACCCAATAGAACATATTTGGAGAGAACTGGAGGTTAGAGTACGAAAAAAAGACGTTAAAAGAAAATGCGAACTAAAAATTAAAGATGGAAGGATGGGTGAACATTGATGCAGAAATTACAAAAAAAAAATAGTGAAATCTGTTTCGAAACTTTTAAAAGCAGTTGTGGGTGCTAAAGGATATCTTACCAAATATTAATTTAACGAAAAATTAAAATATTTATTAATATGTAGAGATTTTTTTAAAGTGTACCAAGACATTTGTGAGATAAAGTTTTTGTTACTTTTTGATTATTGATTTCTTAAAAATAAAGTTTGACTGTGTTTTAAAAATATTTCATGTAGTTTTGTTAAGAATAGATTATAGATCTTATTATTAAATACCTATTCTGAAATATTAATTTTAATTAATGGATAGAGCCCTATTTCATTGAAAATCGTAAGTATAGAAACTCTTTTGGGAGCCACTGTATTTAAAATTTAAATAAAACTTAATATTATCATTGGCATGCCTAAATTAGCTCAGAAGTTACTGAATCTGGGTACGCAGATAAAAGTTTTAATTCAAATACTAAGCATATATTTATTTTTTGTAACACATATCTATCTCAATTTAGCATTAACATTAATAGTACACTTACATATGAATAAATACTATGTTAAAAATGTATAACATAAAGAGAAACTACGAATATCTATCAGAGCTGACAATTTTCTTATAAACGCTGATAACGGACTTATCAACGATTGCAGCGCCACTCGATTGGAAGCATGGAAAATCGGTGCATATGAACTGAGCTTCCTTTTCTGAAACTCTCAATCAATACAGAATGTGAATGTATCTATGTATTAAAAATTGCGCTAGAAATTTCTACTTGTTTTTTAAGTGAATAATGCAGTAACATGTAATTTTACACTAGATTTTTATAAAATATAGCGAAGGTCAAGTTTTGTCAAAGAGGATGCTGCATGTGTTACTATTTTTTCTGACTGATGAGCATTTGAAGCCCATGTTAGATTGTTTGTTCATGCAACCCTCACTTAGTAATGTGGGGTGGGTAATTACCCTGTGGGTAGATAAATATTTTTGCAGTATTTACCCAGGTATTGACCCCAAGCCAGAGAAAATACCTCCAAACTGTGTATTTTGAAAATAAAGGAAAAGAAAGAGCGTTTACAAATGGTGATTTAAAATGAAACATAAAATTTATGAATTCCCCACATTAATTGTTTTCGATTTTGGATACACCAAGTCGATCAGTTTCTTCAAAACTTACAACTCACAAATCATTTATTTTTAGTGTAGCGTGAAGAACTGGAAACAACTGAGAAAATAGTTTGTTTCACGGTTATTGTTTCAGTGAATTGTTCTAAAACTGATGGCATCGCTACTCAAGAGGCATGATGGCTACTGAAAATGGCATACCTATTTCAAATCGTATCTGTAACCCCATTTCTCTTCGCGAAATCTTTTGTTTTGAACAAAGCATAAAGAAACGGCAGATTGCTAAATGTTTCTCTAAATGTACGGCAATCGTCTTTGTGTGGAAATTACTGTAATATTTTGAACTTTCACTATGAAATCAGTTATTTTCCGCGATATCATACATTATTCCACAGAGAAACAACAAATGTGCTAAAACCAAATTATTCCCCATAATTGGATGTGACTGCCAGCTCTCTCAAACCACAAAACTTCTAATCTACAAAATCATGCTACGTCCTCTTATTAGTTTCGCGTCACCTATATATGCCAATGCAGCTTATACTCATAGGAAACCATTAGAAGTCCTGCAAATCAAAACTGCTCGCCGAATATGTAACTTGTAGTGGATTTTAAGAAGCAAGAAAATCCAGACAAATCTACAACTAACCTCTATCAAATGGCTACGAAAAATACTACACAAAAGGCAACTCGACACTCCAAGAAATTGCAGAATACAATTCCAAGACAATCAGAAGACTGGTCAGCAACTAACCCACCCAATGCGTACTGCCCCAACACATTTGCTTGACTCCTGAACGAAGGCGAATGGCGGTGTATTACCCAAAATCTCGTTGTATAATAACTCAATCTTCTAGCCTTCCAATCTCTTAATTTTTTTAAATCCTATATTATGTAACAATATTATTCTATATTAATTATGAGGCACTTCCGATTTTGCCCCTGTAATTGAATTTATAATGAAACATCTCTCCCAGTAATAGCAATGTCCGAATGTTAAGACTCAAAATTTTAACCAATACGTTAACCCACATCAACGTAGATATGCCTTAGACAGCATTTCTAATTACCAACCCGAATATTTAAATTCAGGCCTTAAATAAAACTATTCATCACCAATAATTCCGTCTTGCTACGACATAATAAATAAAATTTTATATAGAAAATATTTGAATAACAATAGTGGTAGATTCTTTCAAGCGTGTCTACTTTTTTACTTACTATTTTTAGAAATGTCATTTCAGAGGTGCCTTCTTAAATTGTCAATTTCGATGTATATTTCGAGCAGCACACATCGCTCTTCGAAGACTGAAATTCAATGAATTTCATTCTTTCAGTCACTTCATGTATCTACTAAACAGTACAATTACACGTCATTCTCAAAAGTTCCATCCGTAGAGGAAACAAACGACGCCACCTGGTGACACTGCAGCTAATTATATATTATATAAATAGATTGGAATTTATATTTATTTATTATTGTAGTAATATTAAGATACAATAGAGGAAAAAACTGTCCTTATAGGATTATTCTGCCATCGTTCATCGCATATTGAATTTATAGAAGCCAACGTAAGGGCAATAAATTCTTCAACTGCAGGTTTTCTTCCGTCTGAAAATTTCACAAGTTGTTGTCTAAATATGTCAAGCTGTACTATCTTCAAAATCTCCATATGACAACAAGCTTCTTGATTTCATTAATAGAATCTTCATGAATTATTACACTAGTTATAAATTCTGCCTAAAATAGTCATCGAGTGATATTTCGATTTTTTTATTTAAAAAAAATTATTATCTCGATTAACGATTAACTAATTTAAGTAATTTATCGATTTCTCGATTTAACTAATTATTATTTATCTAGTTAGTTAAACAGATTTTTCCAGCTGTTTTGAGGACGTCAATTGTAATATTTTCATTATGTGACATTTTGAATGCATTTTTAAGCTACTATTAGACATGTTGCAGTAGAATACTACATTAATCATTAAAAAATTCAGTTGAAATTTTCTAGAAAAACATTTAGTACTGTGCTACTAAAAGCTATTCATGACGGCTGAAAATTTTAACTTAACTTCACTTGAGGTGGAATTGCCAGTATGCTCAAAGAACTTAAATTTAAAGCAAAATAAACTCGTTCATTTATTGTTTTAAAGAAATGTTAGCATTAATTTTAATTTTCACAGCTTCCTGAGAGAAAGACAAAATTTACATTTTTTTTTCTTTTGCACTTTGTTTCTACATTTCTTTATTAGTGCATCATATTTCTGTTATCAATGCTTAATATTCTCTTATGCATGCGCTTAATGAAACGCTACACTCAATTTTTTAAGAATTTATATAAAGAGATATATCATTTCATTAACCGTTAAAATGCAAGTCAGATTTCATCCTTTCTTTTCTCGAAAATTAATAATTCATAGATATCCGTTGTAAATACGGCGGATCTCATAATACGAAGACGCAGATGTAGAACATTTTTTTACTACGAACATGGAACGCAAGTCTAAGAAATTATTATTATTACTTTCTTTTGCAAAAAAAGATATTTGATCTTGTGGCTTCACAATAGTGGCATAAACTTATCGAAAATGCATTCTCCATAGCTCTGAATGCTAATACATTTAACAGTTATGATTAACAAAATTTAACAAAGATACTAAATTAAATAAATTAATCAGTCAAAATCAATTAAAACTCTTTTTATTATATAGAATGGTGCATATGCAGCTATTTCTAATAAAATACAGATACCAATAATAGAAAAACAACACAAAAAGTTAGAAAAGAGAAAATGTATAAATAAGAAACAAAAGAATTAAACAATAACAATACACCTTTTTGCGCGCTCAACGCAGCAGCATCTAGTGATTGCACCAACAAAATATAGCAACGATTAATAATTTTAAAAAATAATAAAAAATTTAGTAAGTAAAAGAAAATTAACTAAAAATAAATTAAATTAACCAGAAGAAAAATATTCTTATAATTAAATAGTAACAACAAATAGAAATAAACCTAAAATATTATTAAACATTAATAAAAATAAATTAAAAGCTTTGAAAACACTTTTTAAACAAACTATTAACACTAATGAAAAAATCTTTGTATCCGTTATCATAAAGAATATACTTTAAATTATATAAAGCTTTAAAAAAATTTGAATGGTTATTTCAAATGCTATTTATTCTATTAATTTGAGAAAAAATGGAGCATTATAGAATTATTAAGAATTCCATTTCATTTGAGTTCTCATCCATTCCTTCTATTTAGACTGTTTTTCTTTTACTTTCTAAATTTTATTTTATGTGTTTTAATTATTAATCGTTGCAATATTTTGTTGATGCAATTACTAGATGATGCTGCGTTGAGTACGCAAAAAGGTGTATTGTTATCGTTATTGTTTAATTCTTGTGTTTCTTATTTATACTTTTCTCTTTTTTAACTTTTTGTGTTGTTTTTCTATTACTAATACATTCAGTTTATATTAGTAGTTCCGTAAACACTAGATCTCGCATTCAAAAAAAAAATTAAATCTGTTCTCCTTCGAATCTGAAACATTCAGACATTTTTAAATCGATTTATTAACATAAGTTTACATTTTTATTCGTATTTATAAAATTGGTATTAAATACCTGATTTTTTATAGTATTACGGAAATAACATTAATTGACCCGATATTGGCGAAATTATTCGATTGTGTTAATGGTGATAAACTCGTCATTGCTCTCCAAACATTTAAGTCTTTAAAACGACTAAAATTTTGAAACGGGAACCAAAATTAAAAATACTTACACGTACAATGTTTATTATGACTTCAAGGAACATTTATGCCAAATTCGAAGAAAGTTTATAATGTGTTTCGCCCTGGCTGCGAGTCAAAAACATTTACGGACAAACAGACAAAATGCCGAACAGTCGAGTTGAAACAGGAACTAGCTTCGCTTCTTCAATTATTTAAATTTGGTCCTCGTATTAATTTTGTTTATTTTTACTTATAAAAACGAGCCATTAATTATATATTTTTCTACTTCATATAAGAGGATAAATTTCAAATTTTGCAGCATTATTCCACATAATGTCTTTAAGAAGTAATCAGCTATTAAACGAAACTTTTTATTGGAAAACTACTTTGATTGAATATTTGAAAATGAAAGAAAACGACAAGCAATAAAAAAAATTTATCACCTGAATACAATGCTAACTCGAATAATAGAATTTAGGAAAAAAGATGAAAAATGAAGCATCTGTATGTAATTTTCCAAGAAGGATAGTCTCATTCTTAAATATATCAAGAGTGGATAAGAGGCGAGATAACGCACTCCGTTTGACGAATTTTTTTTTACGTTTTTTCAAGAGTTTCACATGTGTTAATATAAGATTTAAGCAAGTTTACAGTGCTTTAATAGATTTGTAAAACGAGTCTTATGATTTAAATCTTAAAAACCAACCAATATACAAATTATCATTCGTTTTTACAAATAAAATTTTAAACCTTAAATTTTTGTAGTGCAAATGTTGAAAATTTTAAAATGCTTATTATATGAAATTTAAGTGATATCTCGCACGTTATTCATTATTCCTTAGGAATTTTTCCTGTCGAACGATTTTTTTTATAAATGGCAGTGATAAATTTTACATCAACGATATGCCACAAACTGAAGAAACTAATAAAACTAATAATAAACTAATTATCGAATTTAAAATCAAAATTAACCTCAGTAAATGTCAAGCAGTCTGTTTCTCATGGGAAAGAAATCTCCCAGCTCCACCAAAGCTTTTCATGCATACTCTTTCATTTTACCAAGCCTATAAAAAGGAAACAGTATACCTTGGCGTAACTCTGAATAGATACCACACTTTCAAAATCACATCCAAAAACTCAATAGAAATCACAAAGGTGGGAAGCCAAATTATTCCCCATAACTGAATCTGACTCCCTGCTCTCACAAACCACTAAACTTTTAATTTTCAAAACTACGTATGCTAAGTCCTCTTATTAACCTCTGGTACTCGGCGCAGATCGAAGGAAAATTTCTCCCCACTAGAAAGGCCAGTATTGTTAAGGCATTCCCTTTACAATGGGGAGAGGGGAAGGGCTGCCGTTTTGTGGTCAGTATTCATTCCAGTGTAAGAAAGGTCTCTATTTTTGGCTACATATGTTTCAATAATTTTCTTTTTCTTAATTCTTCTCTCCCACTTTTATTTGAATGAATTTCTCGCTTTAAAGTACTTATTTTGTTTATATAATTATGTTCAATATGCAAGATTTCTTTTTTAAAGTAAATTCTAAAATTAAAATAGATTTTCTACTCGAGTTGAAGGTACAGCATTTAGTACTAAGAGAGTAGAGTACAGGTACAGGTAGTACAAGTACTAAGAGAGTAAAATTGATCTAAACGGGACATTTAATAATAATCGTATATGAAAAAAGGGATTATAATTTTATTTGTTTCATTCGCAATTTTATTTTAATCTCCACAAATTGCTTGATATAACTTCTCTTGAAAGAAAGTGGTATGATATCAATTGTTTAAATGCAAGAAAAACATTATACAAAGATTAATAATACAGTAGGAAATCGTTATTTGCGTGTTAAAATAGTTTTAGAATTTTTTTTATAATCAATTCTTAATCCAGTCATATCTTTTCAAGTTCTTTAAGAAATTATATAAAATATTATTCGGTGGTAAATATTAACAAGATCATTGTTACTGAAAGTTTTATATTGCGTTAATTAACATTTAAAAGAAATAGGCAAGAAAACATTATATATTTTATAAACCATATTTTCAAGGAGTATATATATTAAAAGAACATTTAATATGTCAAATGTGAACTTAAATGCTATAGTAACTCATAACTACATTTCTACGATTGAGATTACGTTGATTCAATCGTGAACTTTTTATAATTTCGGTGCTTACTTAGTGTAGCGATAAATTATATGACAAGTTGAAGATCTATAAGCATGCATAATCTGTAAAGCTTGAGTTTAAGCTTACATAGTCACCTACTATAATGAATAATACCACCACATATTATCAAAATTATCCGACGAAACATGCAACAGAAGAACAAAATTTGAGGAAAAATATATAGAAATATTTTCCTAAATATTTTACTTCCCAAATTGAAGTCTTGTTTGGTGTACAAAGAAATAAATATCTTTAAAATCTTTCGAGTTTAAAATATGAACAAGTGTGATTGAAAAAATTAATGAAACATTTCCAAGAAAAAAAATAACAGTTTTTAACTTAATGAATACGTTTCAAAGCTACTGAATAAAGCCAAAAACAATCAAACAAAAGAAAAATATTTAACTGATTTCTTATATTCCAATGAAAATAATTTATAACAATTTTTGCTGGGTTAAATGCATTTCTGAATCTTTAGGCAAAAATTATTTTATATATTTTTGAATAAATTTTGTCCCTAAATCAAACTGAAATCTTAAATTTTAAAAATGAAAGATTTGTTCTAAGCAATACTTTTTTTATACGTCTGTTTTAAATATGTAAAAACTTGTTCTACTTTTTAAAACTTTTGGGCTCTTAAAAGAGTCTTTTTTTTCTGATTATTATATTATCTTTCCAAATACTTTTTCTGATTCTCAACACTCTGAATCATTATCATCAAAATTTTCTTCATCCAAATTCTTCATCACGTTCTCAATCTTCATATCCGTGAGATATTTTTGAGGCGTTCTAAAAAACTAAGAAACAAACACGAGAAAAGAAAATTTCGGCTTTTATCGATAGCGTAAAATTATCGAACGGAGTACTTTTCATATTTTTGGAATTTGCTGTCCCTAAACATCGCCAGAAATGTAGAATAAGAGCCTAGAACTGATAACATTGCCGAAAAATATCCACACCCTACTACGGACAACAGAAATCACATACTTGAATGGGTTGGGAAACTCTTTCCAGGATAAGGCGGGGAAGAACTGCCATTCGATTGCTCGGTACAACAGTTGTTAAGCAGCCGAAGTAAAAAGTAAAACAAATCCCGGTACAGCGTATGTACCACCGATTGGAAAAGGTTAGTTACTCTTCACCTTTATGGGCCACTGCAGCTAAGACCCACAGAATAGAACAACACAAAACTACTCGCCAAATATGCAACACGGCAAGGTTTATAAGAAACAGAGATATCCAGAAATATGTGTAACAGACCTCTGTCAAAGACTGCCACAAATATCTCTCAAAGAATTTCTTCGAAAAACTAGAGACAAACGACAACTCGATATTCCAAGAAATTGTAGAACATAATCCCAATAACCTCAAGACAATCAGAAGAATAATCAGCAACTAACCCTCCAAAGGCATACTGTTACACCACACTAGAGTGACTCATGAGCGAAACTTGCCATGGTGGACTAGTGGAAAGGTGTAGGCTTTGGATCCGGAGGTATCCAGGATCGACACCCGATTCTACTGAAGATCCGTCGCGTACTGGTCCTGTTGCATATTACATCAAAAGTAGGTGACCAATCGTCCTTCCGCTGGTGTGATGCGGATATTTGGAGAATGGGTGCCATCTCATGAGACGTCCTCGTTTTCTGACCGAAGCTCAAAATTTCGAGGTTCGACCCACCATAGGTCTCGTATTGCTTCAGAATGGGACGTTAATATAACTAAATTAAAATAAACCTGAGCGAAACTAAATACGATATATAACCCTTAAGTAAATCCAAAATCACATATAATGCGTCACTCACCTTACTTTTCCCCCCTCTTAATTTTTTCTAATTAAATTCAGAAACTCATTATGATTTCATAATAATAATATAGCACTTCCGAGGTTGCACTGTAACTGATTTTACAATGCCACTTATAGGAATATCCGGATGTTGAGAACCCTGAGCTCAAGCAATACGTTAACCAACAGAACTTTATTTGTTTCTGTCAGACAGAACATTTAAATTGGGGCTTTTTATAGGAGAAAGTATATCTCCAACACATTTAATGAATCAAGCAGCATGTATCGCTTCTCGAAAACGTAAATTTAGTAAACTTCAATCAAATATTCAGTTCATATATTCTCCTCTAAACAATACATTTATATGGCATTCACCAAATACTTAGCATTCTTAGAAATGAATTTATTAAAAATTTTGATCTACTATGGTTTTCAAACACAGAATATTTCAATTTTATAACGATGTCTAGG
>BGPR01044880.1:0-10650 GCA_013235015.1 Araneus ventricosus | reverse complement strand
GAATGTGCCAAGCAGCTGGCACGACCGAGTGACAGTCGGTATCTAAAAGTAACAAGAGCCGGTAGGTATTTGTGACAGTCGGAAGAGAATGTGCCAAGCAGCTGGCACGCCCGCGTGATAGTCATCCTCAAAGGGTTAAACTTCAACCATATTTCTGATGCATATTGATTTTTGTTGCAGGAATGGAGGGAGTTTCGTACATTCGTCGTTCATCTTCAAAGGCAGGTGGCCAGACATCCCACCTCTGAACATAATTAAGACAGCTGAACAGCTTCCTGCATCAGCATGCATGACTTGATGGCATTTTTAAGATTCTAATCAGACATCGTAGGAAGCAACTTGGAGTAAAGTATACTCACTGAATTTTATCTCGGAATAAGATTGAAACGGGAATAATTCCAGGTTTTTCTGGTCATAGGATCTGGAAGACATGTTCGTTTCAAGGTTTCGGTAATGGTTTTATGGCAGACCAAAAACCGATTTTAATACTTTAAAAAATCACAGACAAAGCTTCAGATCAGATAGTTTTTAATTGTTTTTATTGAGTACGTGTTATTTATGTGCATTATTTGTATTTTTATTTCGTGAAAGAATAAAACCTCTTCAAAACTTGTTTTTCTTGGCTATTACTTTGAGTGCTGAATCAGATCTATGAAATGTATTTCGCACTTGATATATTATGTAATTTGAAAGAACCAAAATGCTAATTTTATGATAAAACTTCCTTTTCGGAATTACCCTAATATCTAGAGAAAGCGACATTCTTGTTAGTACTTACACTTCAGTACTATTCCATAGCCCAGGAGGGTCGACTCAACCCAATGGGTGTAGAATCTTTTGATGACCCCTCTCAGTGGCGGCAAGGGAGGCAGTCCCCCCTACTTTTTGTTGGAAAATTAAATTTTTACTGTAAACCTGGAATTTAGTGTGTGCAGTATTTTCTCGCCAATTTTCTTTGGCGCAATTTTATTTGCCGTCGCCAAACACTGTTTAGGATGCACACTGAGTTTTCTATAGGTCTCCTGCGCATTCGATGTCTACTGCGTCTCAAAACAAGCGATTGAGCAAGCAATGCCTTAGGCATTGCAAATGTGTACAAGGCAATTTTTTTTAACTTAAAAAAACATCAGAGGCTTCGCTTTCAGTAAAGCTAGCTCGTCGTAGTTTCGCTTTTTAATTGAGAAACGAAACACACAGGGAAAGCACGACCACAGGAAAGACACGACGTCTGAAGGCAATGAAACGTAGCAAGGGAACCATTGTTTCCATATAAAAAACAATCTTTGTTCAATATTTGGAAGTCATAATCAGCAACACAGACGAAGAGAATCGGCAAATTAAATGAACGAATATTTTCAGAAGAGAAGCGAACGGTTATAGAAAAAAATCGTTTGGTATATGATAAAGAATTCCAAACTTTTTTGGTAAATGATCAAGAATTCCAAACTTTTTTGGTAAATGATCAAGAATTCCAAACATTTCATTATAATTCAAATTCGTACGCCGACCCATCAAATCGAAGAGAGCAGACAGTGGACCAATATAAATGAGGAGAAATTAAAGGCATGCGCCGTAGACCGGTAAACAATCACTGTCGGCGCATGCGGAAACGGCGCCTAAAAAATATTTAACTCTCATCCAAAACAAATGTTCTGGCACTATTCTCTTTTGGCGACAAACAATTGGCGAGCTTAAGGGAAACGAAGTGAGTACGCACCCTCAACTCCAGGTTAACCATTCTTACTTCAACTTAGCTACCTAAGGGGTCTATTCTGGTACCCCCGGTTGGTTGGGAGACGTCACTTTTCCCGGCCGTTAACAACGGAAAAAGTGACAACTCCCAACCCAACCGGGGATACCAGAATAGACCCCCAAATCTAAGAATTATTAAAGCAATAGTGTCCAGGAAAGTTAGATATGTTTGTAGCTAAATTTTAAAATTTTGTTGTCTACCCCTATACTCCCCCCCGTATTTTTAGATGTCTATAAATTTAACCCCCTACTTTTTCAACTCGAACGCCGCCTCCCCAGGAAAAAGAAGCATGATCACGAATTAAGGCTTCGGGCATCAACTACAAGCAACCACACCATATTTACATTAGGCAAATTAACATCTACATAAAGGAGTACCTTAAAAGTAATTGCAATTACTTACTAATATTTAAATTAATTTTTCGTCCATGCTTGGTGGAGATTTTTTAATTTAAAAGCAGGTCCAACGTCTATCTCTGGTATGGAATGAAGTGTGGAGAAATGTTATGCCGGATTAGCTGTCGTTCTCATTATTAAACTGCGGCTATCTGAGGCGATACCCAAAGCGTCTATGCCATAGCAACAATGCGAAGACATTTAACCCCAGACTGCAGATTAAAACGTTCACCAGAGTCAAACGTTCACTAGGTCTCGATCCCATAGTCATGATTTTACTAACCAGGCACTGCGGTTAAGAAATTTATTCTGAACATGAATTGTCCATTTTTGCAATCTTCACCAGATGACACTCTTTCATTAAAATCTTTGGTTGATGTTCTTGTCAGTATTATGTCAATAACGGTCGTTTCTTGTCAAGGTGCCTAGATAAGACGAGTAAATAATCTCGAACCAAAATTATTTTAGTAATACCAGGTGGAATTAAAATTCAAGATGGTTTCTGTGTTATGAGTAAATGAAATTAATTTAGATTAATCAGGTAGAAGTATAGAAAGCTTGTGTATATTATGTGAGAAAGCTTACTCACACATAATGAAGTAGAAATTGGCTAATGTGGGAGTAAGTCCTCTTTTGGGAACAACCTCGTACTTTTGAATCATGATTAGATGACATGAAAGACATGCAATCCTGCATCTCAATTAGAAAGATTCAATTGTCTAAGGGCTGATAAATCACTTAGGTTGGTTGTATTTTAAAGAATAAGAGTCACGCAACACCAATAACCAACAAACGAGTAGTAAATTCATTTCAAGGCATTCACTTTATGGCATCCTGTAAATTTTACTCAAAATCTTTGGAGAATGTGAAAGTATGCCTTGTTACGCAGTCACTTTGGTTCATGTCCATATTGCAAAATTTTAACCCTTTGCACTCGAGAGTTCACTCTCACTCACCACTTGCTTTGACGCGAAAACTCGATGCGCGGCATTGACTATTTGTTTTTAACCCTTTGAGTACTGAATTATTTGAAGATTTTTATGCCCATGGGACGGATTTAATTTGTCGCTATATGGATTAATATGTAAAAGTAATACATTTTATTTGGAATATACTTATATTGGTGATATAAATATATTTTCGAAACAGCATATTAGTTACAAAATATAAATATTTATATAGAACAAGAACCAACTTACAGTCTAATAATTTTGTACCGTGTGGTATTTTTCAAAACATGTCGGTAAATGCAAAGGTACCACTGGCAGGGTTGCCGCAAACATCAACGCCTGCTTCTAAAATTCAGATGACGAGTCAGACTCGTCCACCCTAACTTCGCCCAAGTAAGCAGATGACGAGTCTCACTCGTCAAATGTATCCAAAGGGTTAATTTCTTTAAAGTGGGTTTCTAAGCTCTTTGGGTACAATCTTATGAAGCGAATGAGTGAAGCGAGTAATTTTTGGGGCCCATGGCCCCGGAGGAGGCCCAATCCCCGATAGTGGTACGTTGGTGATGCTGCATAATTTTAGTTCTGGAAATTAGATGATCTGCTGCTGTTGTTCGAGACAAAGGGTGTGTGAGTGGAAGTCCTTCTGGATCTTGTAGGGTTGTTGCTGGAGCAATCTTATGAAGTGCACAAGGCCATCCCTTTAAATGAAGATAATCTTATCTCAAATTAGTCCGTGATCGCGGACCGGAATGCGTTTTCGGCGTTAGTCCTCGCCGGGCCAAGCCTGGGCCTTTTTTGACCTGATGATTGAAAAGCTCTTGCATTGTTTCGCCTCTATCGAGGAGTGACTTTTGAGTGTGTGTTGCGCTGGAGATATCAGATTTTAGTCGGGTCTGAAAAGACCCAGGCTTAGCTCTCGACGGTCAACCTTCCGAGATCAGTTCGAACTTGACAATCGTGGCTGAAGGATTAATAATTAAGAAATTATCTTCTTAGACATGTAAAGATAGATAAAATGTTAAAATATAAAAGTTTTATACATTAATTTGTATGTGTACTCGTTTTAAGTTAGAGGTAAGAAATTCACCAAGACCACCGAGAAATGTCTCGAGTTGCTGGTTCGCCCGAGTGAAAAAGGCCGAGTGAAAAGGGTTAAAGGCCAGATCCTCTTATAAAAGATAGCTTAAGCGAAGTCAGGATTCGGGGTTGTCGGGTGGAAACAAACCGCTGCCCCCCCCCCCCCATTTTCCTTTAGCTCACTTGGCGGAGTTTACCCCCACTGGACCTTGAACCATAAAACTCAAAATTTACCTTATTTTTCCATTCTTAATACAGCAAAAACAAAATAGTACCCACAGATATGCCAGATTTCTACATCGAAAATAAAAACGGTATCAAACTGTCATGCGCAGAGAAATTGATATAAATTCAAGGTTCAGCTAAGACTTTTTCAATTACGTTTCAATTTTATCACATTTTAAAACCTTCAACATGACTGACGTCAAAACCCGTGGAAGGCGAAGGGTGAGAAAAGTTATATATTATATACTCTGTTTACATTTAGTTCAGAGAGAATATGGTTTTTAAATGTGTAGCAAATGCTGCTTAACCTTCCAGCGGGCGCGCATGCACAAATTTTACGACATATCGTGCATCGTATTACATAAATATATCGTGCTATTTTACAAAAATAAATACAGATTTTATTTGTTATCTGTATTTATTAGCTCAATCGTAAACGATTTTTTAATAAAATTTGCGCTTAAATTTATAAAAGAACGATATAAATATGTAATACGATGCACAATGCAAGTATCTCATGAAAACGCGCGCTCGCTGGAAGGTTAACCTTAAGCTTCCAGCAAACGCGCGTATGCATAAAAAACTTATATAGTGCATCGTATTACATATTCATATCGTGTTGTTTTACAATAATAAATACATCTTTTATTTATGTAGCCTATATTTATTAGCTTCATAGTAAAGAAAGATTCTATAAATAAAATCTCTTGCATAAGCAAGCCTTCTGAAAGGTTAATTGTCAGCAACTGACATTCGGTCCCGCTTTGCGTATCACTTCTATCGGTATTAAAATTTTATCAAGGTCATTTATTGATTGCTTACTCCATGCTGTCAGTGGCCTAGTGGTAAGGTATCGCCCTGGTGACGGAGGTTCCAGGTTCCAAATCCGATTGAAGATCCGCCGTGTATTGGGCCTGTTGCACGTTAAATCATATGTAGGTGGTCAAAGTCCTCCCGCTGGTGTTGTGTGGAAGCTTGGAGAGGGGGTGCCTGTTCAAATGACTCCTCGTCATCTGACTGTGGTTCAAAATTTCGAGGTCGGGCCCAAAATAGCCCTCGTGTTGCTTCAAAAAGGGACGTTAATATAACTAAACTACTCCTTTATATCAAAAACCACTTTAAATCAGTGCGCGTTCTCTCCCGCTCGTCGACTTTTTCATATATTTACGCAATACGACGCGTTTTGCGTGAAGCTACGAAGCAGAGTAAAGAGAAACAAGTCTGGATTTTGGAATTCGTTTTGACTAATAATACTAATATCGTTTTAGAAATCACTACGTTTTAGATTTATCGTGTTCACACAAAATCTAACATGTTTAGTTAGTACTATTATAGCTTTGAATCATATTATTCTTTTAAAAATTTGCCTATAAATAATTGAACATGTTTTCAAGCGTTGCTTTTAAATAGTGACGTAAAAAATCGGCAGTCAGAGGGTTAAGATCACATACCAAATTTCATTCATTTAACTGTTTTTAAGTTGTCATGTTCACACACAGATTTACGTAATTTCAAAAATAGTTCATTTAATTTCTGGATTCAGGGAGGTATAATTCGCGGAGATTGATGAAAATCTCAAAATAATTTTTTTAATCATTACGTTACTTTACCAGCAATTACTTTCTCTTTGTATATATTATATGTATGCTTCATATTAACAATTTTTAGTAAAGAATCAGCTTGAAAATGTTGTGCCAAAAGGCGAAAGTAAGAAACTATTTTCAGGCTTCAAATAATGGATGACCGTACAATTGAAATTAATTACTGAGGGTGTGATTTCGACCACTTGAATAACTGTTCTTGAAAGCGCAAAGTAAAACATAGTATGTGCAAAACAGATAATCAACTACTATGTTAAAATAAATATAATTCCATACATCAAATGTTGTTTGCACATATATATCTGTAAGTTCCTTTTGTGATATTTAATGATCTAATGGCTTTTATTCTGAACTGTTTAAAATACTTCTATAAGAATATATTCTGAATGATACAAAGGCCCTTTTTTCTGAACTGTGCAAAATACTTCTATAAGAATATATTCTTGTCTATCACAATGGCGCCCGTTTCAGAGATGGATAATAAATGTTGATGCATCCTACGTGGATGGATCCAAAAAAAAGTTTACAAGGGGTAATAACAAATTCTTTATTAGCATTAGAGAGAAAACTCCAAAGGGAACCAAGAGGCATGCATTCTTGCCGATCACCTTTCCACAAAAACCACCAAATCTATTTAGACATTTATCTGAACGCAGGACCAACTTGCTTAACCCTGCTTGACAGAAATCACGTCCTGCCCATTGAGTCAATTCTCGGAAGCTGTTTTCATATCACTGTTTGAAGAGAACCTTATTCCAGATAAGTGTTCCTTCAATTTCGGAAAAAGGAAATAGCCACTGGGTCATCGTGAAGCCATCCTATGCAAACGGTCTGTCATATGTTGAGTGTTTGTCCCATGTCCACTAAACCGGTTCGGGTTCATCACATTTTAGTCGAACGTCCATCTTTTAAATCTCACCGTATTCCTTATTTCCATTCATCATCTCTAGCCTTACGAGACTTGGTGGGTGAAAAACACCATCCAAACATTTTTAACTTTTTAAAGACCATTGGGTTTTTATGAGCATTTAGTCCTTTTAACTTGTTTTTTGCTTTTTGTACATCTATCTCATTTCAAACATTTTTTTTTGTTTTACATTTTCATTGAATTTTAAAATTTTTAGTGCCACTCTGTTGAATTTTAACATTTGATTGGCGCAGTTTAGCCAAAAATGGCTCTTGCGCCATTAAACCTCAACCAACCAACCTCAACCGGTTCGGTTGACGTAATGGCATAAGGCACGGGGCATGGGGTGGCGTTCTGTCATGTTGAGTGATGGCGTCATCCTCCTGCATGACAATGCCCATACCGTTCGCAAAACTCAAGAATTATTGCAAAAGCTCAAGTCGTAAGTCTAGAGCCACCGCCACCCCTACAGCCCAAATTTGGCGCTCAAATCTGGATTCCAAACACTGATCTGAAACAAGGTTCTCTTCAAACAGTGATGCGAAAACAGCTTCAGAGAACTACCTGAATGGGCAGGACATGATTTCTATCAAGCCGGGTTAAACGAGTTAGTCCTGCGTTCAGATAAATGCCTAAATAGATTTGGCGATTATGTGGAAAGGTGATCGGCAAGTATTCCTCTTAATTCCCGTTGGAATTTTCTGTCTAATGTTAATAAAGAATTTTTTATTACCCTCGTAACCTTTTCTTTGGATTCACTCTCGTATATATTGTTTGCCAGATGGCATGGCACTTAAAATTGTTTTAATTAGACTGGTGGAATGGAAACTTGGATATTAAATTTTCTATTCTAGGCAAAAGGAATATCACATATTTCATTTGCACTATGGTTTTTGGCTTTCATACCAGCCTGGATTTATGTTGTGTTCTGGATTGTCTTAATACTTGGAGGATGGCTCATGGATAAAGAAATTGTTGGATTTTGTCTCAAAGGAGTTGGAAGTTCATTTCTATGGTTTCTCGTCTTTTTTGCCATCTATGTAAGTATCGATTGCAATTGCATGCAGATTTCCCCCTATGCTTCCTCCCATCATTTTGTTTTGCCCACATTTTACTCCCTGATGTGCTAGCTTTTTAAAGCTGTGTGCACTAGGGTATTCTTGATGACAATGTATTATTGAAGGTTAATTACCAGTTCATCAATTAATTTGATTAAATCTTTATTCTACGCACATGGCATCACTTGGTAATGAATTCCAGAAGAAATTGATTTCACGATTCCTGATTATTTATTAGAATAAATTATAAATTAAAGACTAAAAAGTTGACAAAATTCTACTTTTTTTAGTATACACTAATGAAAGTGTTTTTAAAAGATGTTTTCATTAAATTTATCTTATTAAATTTATTTCAGTTTCTCTTCAAAAAGTATTGTGATAACACAACGAAGGTCCGAAGAGCTGATTGTCATGAAAATAGGGTCGAAGACGGTGACAATGGACCTTACGAAGCTGATGAAAAACAGCCATTACTGAGAGAGACTGAGGTGTAACCAATTGAAGGAAGAACTCAAAAACTGGAATTTATAATTCTAGGGTTCTTTAATACTTTAGTTTGTCATCCCTCTAGCCATGTGTATATATTGCAACTGTTACCAGAAGTCACTTGGAAATATGTTGCATTTGGTCTTTCATCGGACTGAAAGTTATTTACTGACTCTTTCTACAATTAATAAAATAGGTTTATCTTCTGACTCTGTAATGTTAATAAATCACTTCAGTTTGTCATCTCTCTAGCCATTCTTGTATCTTACAGCTATTACCAGAAGTCACTTGGAAATATGTTGTATTTGCTCTTTCAGCGGACTAAAAGTTATTTACTTACGCTATTTTACAATTAATAAAATAGGTTTATCTTCTGAATGTGCTGAGCCAATGTTATATGTCAGTAAGAATTTTCCCTAAGCATCTTAACCCCTTTCAGTCAGAGTTAATCATGGTATGGTGCTGTATAGCATGAAAACCAATGACGAGCTATACTCGTCGTTTTACCAGAAAGATTCAAGGACACTGAACCCAACAATCAATGTGAAGAGTATGGAGACAATTCAAAATCCTATCAACACAATCTTGTGTAGATAAGCAATTTACTCGAATCATTTTGTTAAATTAAACCTTTGCTCTCGGAAAAGTAATTAGATGCATAATTATTCACTGATTTACAAGAGCTCATAATATTGCTTTGGAACATAAAAAATATGATAGTGTAATTACAATTTTCCTGAAAAATTATTCTACAACTTCTTGCAACTTTGTAGGTAGTTTTTTAACTATCGAAATCAAGGAACGTTAGAATAATGCACCGTCTAGAATGGTGACTGAGAGTCACCTCTCGAGAGCAAAGGGTTAAAGTGTTTGAATTTTCGCTCGCTATTTCTAATGCCTAAGTAACAATTGTAAATTTGTTCTGCATATGCCATCACGGTTAGGTTTACTATTCGGGTAGTAATGTACTGCATAAACATCGCGGTTATGTTTACTATTTACGAATCACCGTTGTAATTTACTATTCAGAGTTGTCTAACTCTTGCTCAATTCGCTGGATATAGCGATCATTCAAGCTAGGATCAACAAAGAAGAGCGCTGATTGAAGCCAACAATAATTCAAAACTACCCATCACCTGAAGAAACCCTGACTAAGTTTCGTGTAAACAGGCATTGGAACCACATTACATTAGGCCGGTCATTCAAGACCTTTCCACGCCAGAACGAAAGTCTGTCGAATACTCTTCTACTGCCACGAGAAAAACCCCAGACACCAAACATGCCGGTGCCGGTCGTTATGGAAACGGGATATTCCACTGCATTTTGGGGGTGAAGGAAAGGGCTTTATTTCATTCGGCTCAGATAGAACTTGCGAAAGTCTCATTTCGCTTTGTACATCGGTCGAAAACGAATTCCTCGCCTAACGGAAGTGCGCTTAGTTAGGCAAGGCTTAGGTTGATTTTATACCAGTTACCCTCCTTTCTTCGACTCGTCTGCTTGCGGCAACCCCGTTCAGGGTTTTTCTCCTGATGTAGGACAATTTTCTACCCTTCCCAAATTCCATTACTCTTCTCCATTTGGAATTCGGAGGGGAGTAGGTGTGGGAAGAGCAGGCTAGGTGTGCATGGAAGACTTGAACTCTGTTCCCACGGTCAGTGGTTTGTGGTTCGTTGTCAGAAATATATCTTATCTTCCGTCGAACGTTCTAGAATTCAAAGGCTCGTTGTTGCTCCAGGGAATTTGGGGTGGCTCTACCATTCCGGTAAGGGGTCTATTCTGGTACCCCCGGTTGGGTTGGGTTCCGTTGTTAACGTACGGAACCCAAACCAACTCCCAACCCAACCGGGGGTACCAGAATAGACCCCTAAATGTCGGTAAATTCTCGGGGATCTAAGGCCAGCGAGTCGATTGACGAAGACCTCAGAACAGCTAACGCACCGCTCCTACACACTGTTGTAGTTAGTGATGATGGATTTTTAACCGAAGCTCACGGCCTCGAGTGGCCACAATCTTCGAACCTAAGAAATTAAAGACTAAATATTTTCCTAACAAGATGCTTTCACCTGATATAAAGAAAAAAAAATTATGATCGGGGCAGAAAGCTAAACGTCATTAATTAGTGAAGTTACATTAACATCACACACATACACGCATTCGTTCTCCTTTCGCACATCTCATTCGTTCTCCTTTCGCACATC
>BGPR01044879.1:0-12488 GCA_013235015.1 Araneus ventricosus | reverse complement strand
TACATTATCAGCGGCAGAAGGAGAATATCAGTGGTAACCTTTGTGACTTTAGAATGCTGAGAAAGACGAAACCAGCATGAGTGGTCTCCCCTAAACTTTCTCGTATACTTCCCAAAAAGGTGTCATTTTCCCTCTAACTAGGGTTGCCATACGTCCCGGATACTATTTGTCCCGTTTGCTTCCTAAACTCTGAGTCATTATAATTTTAAAATGACCTGCGCCCATTTTTATGATTATGTGTAAAAGGAAAATGATAACAATTAAAAAAAATTGCGTAAGTTCTCAATTTTTACGCGCGCTGAGGTACAAAACTTTATTTAAAGTTTTTGAGAACGAAATCTTACTACATTTATCAAGCAAGATTTCACCATACCTTCCGTCTGGAGAATGTCCAGAACGAACTTTCGGGTTCAGGGGGTTGCCATAATTTCCGAAGCTTGTCCGAAGCTACAATTTCCTTCGCCAAGGTCAAATGCCAACAGGAATTTCAATTAACATCCTGGTTTGAAACTATACGTTGCTATTATGACGAGAACGAGAAATGTCGGCGCAGCCCGTTTTCTAACTACCACGCCTTACCAGTTGGAGGGCATCTGACCATGATGTGATGTGTACAAGGCGAATACACAGTATCCAACCCGAAAACTCTGCTGTCACCGCGTTTCCGCCAATTCAGCACGTGGTAGTAGAAACGCATTAAATTATAACATGTGTGAAATACCCTCTCTCCCCTCCAAAAAGGCTGTTAGGGTTCTTTTTTTTTAAATCCTCTACAACTTTATATGAATACAGGGATGCGTACAATTTGAACATTATTCTTCGAAACCACAAAAGTGGGATCCCTGTTTATAAATAAACATTAATCATAAAGTGTGCTTCCTAATGAAACTAATTTGATAAACTGCCTTATAAAAGGCTGTATTCAGTATTTTACTTTTTTTTTCTTCCTAAAAAATCACAGATGCCTTCCTTAACTCAAGAAATATCTTTTTATAATTCAATTAATGTCATACTGATTCGCAGTTTCATCTTTTTCAGCTTCGTTAATTCTTTAACTTTTCGTTTACGTTATGCATATAAAGGGGGGGAGGGCTGAGGTCTTAAAAATTTTGTATCGTCATGATGAATGTCAAACCTCGTGGCTTATGTAAACCAAAACACTTTAACTTTACAGATTTTACTTACCTGACAATAATAATAAACACTATAATACTTTCAATAATTCAATAAAAAATACAATGAAATAACTAATCAAAAAATGTTTTCGGTCGCGTCAACGCTACAAGTACAAATGGAATGACTAGAAAAGTAGGAAAAATTTTCGAGCCTGTCAAGCCAAAAAGCAATGTTAACACGTTTTTATTATTTAAAAAAAAGGGAAATTAAGAACAAACAGTGCAGTGATTTTAAATAAAAATTAAGAATTCTGGCTTAGCTCTGGGGGAGGGCTGCAGTTCCATAGCCCCTCCCCCCCCCTCTTGGATTCGGCACTGCATATAAGGTATTCTTTACGTTTTAATCTTAGTTATAGAGAAAAAAAGTATTGTTTAGAGAATAAAACAGAAAATGAGACTACTGCCATCTATTGATTAAAACGCGAACGATTTTTTCCCTCCTTTTCGAATTTTATTTCGTTAGAAGTTATTATTGAAGAATCGCAATCTTGAATTTTAAAACGCATAATTGCTTCATGGTACGCGTATTTTTAATTAGAATTTTGTAAATTAAATTATTAACAAATGTGTTTAAGATTTTATTATAAACTTTTCCAGTTAATAAAGCTCGAATAATTTTTTATTTGGATTATGCTATAATAAAAGTAACAAATAAATTATATCCCAATTAGCAGAAGATATTGTACGATATTTATACTATGTTGTTCGATATTCTGAATGCTGTACAATATCGGGAAGATATGAGAGCAGTATTGTACAGCATCTTGTGCAAATGGGGGGGGGGGCTTTTAATTCTAAAAAATATTCAGAAAAATCTCAGTAACATTTCTCTATAACAAAGAAGCGATTATGCTTAAATTGTGAAAATCTGTGTATAATCTGTTTCTTTATCAGATTGTAACTGACACTGAAATGGAATTAATTATTGTTTTAGTCTACACGAACGAAAGATGCCTGCTTCGAGAGATAATCTGAAATTAAATAGGAGTTTATTTACATGTATTTATGAATAAAAGGTAATAAAAATTAATGAGAAAAAATCAGTTAAAATGGGATCTTGTATTTTTAACTATCATTGTTAAGTATGTTAGAGTCATGAAGACAAATCTTTCGTCGTCACAGTCACAAGAGAAACGTAACTGTGCACTTGGTGCTGGGTCAGACTGTGATGTCATCTTATTTTTCTTCTAGCAGAAAGAGCTGCAGAAATTTCTAAATTTGCAACAGATTTCCATGTACTTCGTTTGTCTGTCTTTCATGTAAGCAGCTGTAGAAATAATTTAAATTTGATAGCCATAAAAGAAGCTCCATAAATATTTCCTTTCGAATTCCAAAAATCGTCTAAATTATTAAATGCAACATATTTCCATGGATTTGAATGAGTCTGTCTTTGATCTAAGCTACAGTAGAAATCTCCAAATTTAGATAGTAGGAATAAAAGGAAAACTGAAAATTATTTAGGAAACAAATAAAGCAATATGCCGGCTCAGCTACTATCCATGTCATCTGATTGCATATCAAAATTTATTAGGTCCAAAGTAACCCTCGTATACTCAAAAGGAGATGTTAAACTAACTAAGCTGATCCCCGCAGTCCCTGTTAGTGCCTTACACCCTCTGGGTAGGCTGTGCCAGCGTGGGCAAATAAACAATCTTAATATAAATAAAAATCGCTGTGAGTATGTGCTATTTTCCACATCTCCTCCTATACAACTGGACTGATTTCAACCAAATTTTGCACACTTTTTGCAGACAAGAGGAAGAAACTTGTCCACTTTTCGAAGTGCAAAAGTTAATTATACAGTCAGTAAATTAAAAATTAACCGAAGCCGTTTTTCCGCAGTAAGTTCGGAGCAAATTAGCCCCCAAAAATATTTTTCGACCATCTTAAAGTTCAAAATTTTACCTTTTCAATGATACCAATTTTATATCTGATGTTTTCCTTTCAATTTTTATTAATTTTTCAAAATTTAATAAATAATTGATTACATTCAGACGATTTTGAAATAACGCAAAATTATAGCTACTCTGTTGCTAGGCAACGGTTAGACTTTGAAGTAATTTACCTTTTTTCTGAAATTTTTGCTTATTTCTATAAATATATTTTATATAAGAAGAGAAAGATCACCATCTCTCTCACACACACACAGCTTTTAATAGCCAAAAAGCTAATTAAAATTTCAGTTAATTGGAAATTAAGCAATATTTTGGTATTTTCCGTGATATTTTTCGAAAATATGTATTATTTCACAAAAATTATTTTTACACCATGTTAAAAGCTTAAAAATTTAGATTTTCACGACACAAGCTTAATTTCCGTTCAATTCGTTGCCCTCTCATTTTAATAATTTTTCAAAAATTAAATTGTGTATAAAATTCACATCTTGTAACACTTTTTTTTAATTGGTGAAGAACAAGAATACATAAGAAGAACTGTTGCTAGATCACATTAGTAGAATTCTGGATGAAGACTAAGTTCATTATTTTTTATTCATACTTATTTTAACGCTTTTTCTTAATAAAAACTTTACTGTCTAATTAATTGTCCCAAAACATCCGTTAAAATCTTTCTTATACAGAAGATTTATGAACAAAATTTGAAGTCCCTATGCAACAAATATTAATAAATTACGGAGAAAATTAGCTATCGGCGGTTTTTAAAAATCGTCTGGTTCAATCGATATCCTAATTTTAATTAAAAAAAGTTTCAGACGATAAACTAATTTTGGGTATTATAATTTTCTATGCAAAAGTAGTTTTCTCATCAAAAATATTGGACATGAAAGTGTTTTAACCCCGAGCAACGCGGGGCATAACAGTTAGTAAATAACTAAGCTGACTTCCTAAGAACATAAATTAAGGCACCATTCACTGGAGATGATTTAATTTGTAGCTTTCTCCGTGTGGTTAGCTTGGGTTTTCTGACCGTAAACAATCATTTCCAGACAAAATCGGAATCAAAGTGTTCAAATAAAACAACGAAATTTGTCTGGTTAGAAGAGGAATGGGAAAGATTTATGTAACGTTAAAATAAACAAGACACTATTTTTAAGCTCTGAGTTCAACATCAAAGAAGAATTCAAAAGAAATAACTCGAATCAAAACTTCAAAAGCTAGCTCTTGAAAAGTTAATAATAAAAGAAAGAGCCGAGAAAAGCAGTTCTGTAAACAAGAGCCGAAAAAGTCCATTACATCCTTTATTTGATTTTCTTCTCATATGGGTACTTTTAACTGAAATTATTCTGATATTTTGTTGAAAAAGTATGAAAAATGAAACATACGGAAGGTTGTTTGAAGTTAGAGAAAATATCGTCTTTGACAAGAAGTGGTTTCATTGATTTTCTGTTGTAGAAAATCAATGAGACATTTGCTAACCACGCTTTCGGAACATTATATAAAATAAATGAATGCTCGAACATTCGGATTCTCTCTGCTGCAAAAAAAAACAATGCGAAAAGTTTGAGGCATTGAAGTACTATTTTACCATTCTTTTTTTATTATATAAAAAATATCATTGTTTACCAGTTAAGATTGCTTTAGCTTGTAACAAACATCCAATCTCCATGTCATAGCCTCAAAGCCTTCTGTATGGGCTAGGCCATGTAATATTGTAACTTTTTGTTTTTAATAGATTAAATAAAGTTGAGTGTCGCCGGAGGAGCTGATGGATCGACAGAAGAGGTGAGTGTCTTTTGATCTCTCGGTTGATGGAGGTTTTGCGACTTGTGTCGCCCAGACCACTGCATCACCCTCTTTGCATTCGGCTCTTTTCCCCCATTGAAAAGTTTTTTTTTTCTCCCGTCTTGTTTATAATTATGTTTTTTTTTCAGCAGCAGATTAGTGCAGCCTAGCACCCAGCACATAGTGAGTTTAGAGCTCCCCGACACTTGTCGGGTCTCGGCCAAATTTCAAAATTTTAGAATTGCCTTTGCCGGTGTAACGCCAGAAGTTGGCACACACCTTATTCCCATCCGTATTACTTTCTGTTGCCACGAAGTATTATTGCAGATACAAAAGCACCGGAAACGCTCCAGGGGTCCTTGTTGCACACCGTCACATCAGATAGGTTTTGGTGTTCTAAATTTTTTTTAAAAAAATTGTGTGATTTTTTTTATAAATTTAATGTGACGGTGTGCGGCATGAACTTTTGGAGCCTCGGTGTGTTTTTGGTGCTTTTGTAATTGCGTGTTTTCATTTTAAAACATTTATGTGTTTACATTTTTATAATTGATGAGGTTCTGAGCTTTGAACTGTTGTATTCTCTGCAGTTGCTTTTGTACTTTGTGTTTTAATTCACTTTATGGCTTGTGTTTTTTGTATGTTTTTGATCATGCACTCTGTAAATGGAGTCATTTCTGTAGAGTGCTGTCTTTGAATAAATAAATAAATACTTTCAAAAGACTGCCTTGACTTCCCTTGAATGTTGCGTCTGTTTTGAATCATTAAATAAATCAATTCATTCTCACGTGGTACACGTCAAAAGCATCGCACCAATTCAATTTTCGAATTCACTGTACAGTGGATTCGAAAACTGAATTGCATGCATCTTGCAAGATCTTGCATGCAATGAAAACAGCTTCCATAGATAAACGTAGGAAAACGTGCAGGACATCAGATGTTTTAATGTTATGGGCGTGAATTAGATGACGCTGTGCATCTATGTGTGGCACAGTGGCGAATCCGGGGAGCTGTGGGGCTGCAACCCCCTCCCCCCAGAGCTAAACCAGAATTCTTGATTTTATTTAAAATAATTACAACTGTTTGTTCTTAGTTTCCCTTAAATAAATGTGACAACATTGCTAAGATCTTGCATGTAATGAAGACAGCTGCCACAGATAAATGTAGAAAAACGTGCAGGACATTAGATGTTTTAATGTTAAAGGCGTGAGTTAGATGGCGCTGTACATCTATATTTGGCACAGTGGCGAATCCAGGGGCTGTGGGGCTGCAGCCCCCTCCCCCCAGAGCTAAACCAGAATTCTTGATTTTAATTAAAATCATTACAACTGTTTCTTCTTAGTTTCTCTTTAAAAAAATGTGACAACATTGCTTCCTGGCTTGACAGACTCGAAAATTTTCATACTTTTCTAGGCATTCCACTTGTATTTGTAGCGTTAAACATATTTTTACTAGTTATTTCATTGTATTTTTTATTAAATTATCGATATTGTTGTATTCTTTATGATTCTTATTGTCAGGTGAGTGAGGTTTGACATTCCTCATGCCAAATTTTTGCCACCTCAGTCCTTCCCAGACACAAATCCTGGAGATGCGACGTTACACATGGTTGTAACGTTGCGTGAATTCTCACCATTGTTTTAAAGTAAATTATTTTTTAATACTACAAAGCCATTGTTCAGGACTTCAGTAATAAAGTTACCAACAGCTAGTAACAGAATTTCTGACAGATAACACGCGTCTTAGCATCGACATTAATTGAAGGATTGCCGAAAAAGTTAACAAAAAAACTCGACCGGAGGTGTCTCTGCGAAACTACTTCTGGGATTGAGGAGCATAGACTTACTTACCTTACTGAACTGTGACTTTCTGTGACTAAAGTAGCTGTATGTGATTATTAACTCTATCGTGACTATTAGTCTAGTGTGACTATGTGAAATTCTTCGTGATTTTCACCAACTTTGCAACTCGACTGTGAGTAAACCGTAATTACAAATTCTAAAATTATTTTTGCAATCTTCAATGTCTACCTTTCTCTGTTAAATGAAACTAAAATCAACTCTCTATGTCATTTGGTTGCGGAGTTATAAGCGTTTAATTTTAGCACGAAATTCGACGTAATTCAACAATTCTTGAGTGATATTTCGCGCGATGGATGAATGAATTGTATTAGTCTGCGTGCGCACGCATCGGTCGCTGTGACGTCATCAAAATCTTTAGTGATTTTCACCAACTTTGCAGCTCGACTGTGACTAAACCGTAATTACAAATTCTAAAATTATTTTTGCAATCTTCAATGTCTACCTTTCTCTGTTAAATGAAACTAAAATCAACTCTCTATGTTATTTAGTTGCGGAGCTATAAGCGTTTAATAATACCACGAGAAAAGCGTCATAACTTTTTCCTTTCCCGACATACCGTTAGACCACTACGGACGGACGTAATTTTACGTCGAAAAGAAAGAAACATTCAAAACTCTAGTCCGAAACATCGCGGCGTGATAACGTTGTAGGCTTGATACGTTTGTCTTGTCTTTCTCTGGTTTGATCATCCGTTGCGTTCTGCGAGCAATGGTTGTTACATCACACAATTTGCAGAAAGAATGTCCGCCACAAGACATTATCATGTTAAAAAAAACCAACGTTTTGAAACATATTAAAGCATTAGTTAATAACAAGCTGAAAAAATCTAATACTTATATTTGCCTAATTGTCCGACACCTATTAAAATATTAGAAAATCACCCGTCATGGTATGGCGGGTGCAAATGGCCTCTTCATTCGAGAGATTTTCCGTCAAATCTGACGTGTTTAAATAGATATATATGCGAGAGAAATGTTTAATATTGATTGAAAACAAATAAAATAAACATATGTTTTATGACAGGAAATATATATTTTTTATTTACATATTTCTTTGTTCAGAAAACCTCTTGGAAAACAACATTCCGTGTGAAGTATATTTCGTTGTTTAACAATTTTATTATAATTCAATAACCGTCCAAACTATATCACGCGCATCATATACCTCTGACGTAATTTACTACTTTCTATTAAAAAACGGAAATTAATTTGAAATATATGATTAATATAATTTAAAATTTCTCGGGAACTATTGATCATAGCGAGATAAATTTTATATCAATCGATAGCAAATTTTATTTCACTATTTTAGAGCTATTAAATTTGAAATTCGAACGACAATTATTCTTTTAAATTTCAAATTACTGAAATTTAGGTTCACTAACAATGAAATAATGCTGTTTAACGTCTCGCAGTGCTATGGCGCGAGTTTTATTGTTGGTGACGTCAGAGCGTTACCGAAAGATCTGGACTATTACATTAGTTTTCACAATTATGTTATTTTGTTGCATGCGGTTAGATAAAGGACAAGCATTGATGCAAAATTGTGTTTAAAGCTAAATTTGAAACATTTATTGAAATTAAAGTAAAGCAATCACACGGAAATAAAACTGAATCACTGAAAACCTAATTTTTTAAATTTTAGAATAGTACAAAATTGGTTTTTGCGCGATAATATACTTCGATTTTAATGAGGAAATAATGTTAACATTTCGATTAATTTTTAATTAATCAAAAATCTAATTAAAAATTTGAAAAACTCCTTCTTAGTGAGCATCTACTACCCAAGAAGTAAGTACGTGCCAGATTTGGCAGCTCTAGGGCCAAATGTGTGCCTTGTAGAGAGCATTGAACGGTTTTTGCATCACGGATGTCGCATGACGAAATTTGCATATACTACTGAACCCATAAAATTAATCATGCCCATAGCATTATACGCATTATAACACGCAAAATTGATAAATTTCTCAATTCGCTCTTATTCGCCAATTTACTCCAAAATTAGGAAGTTAAAAATATTTAAATTTCAGAAGTCTGACGTAAATTTCTGAAGGTCAGTGGCGCAGCTGTAGGGGGGCGGAACTTCGAAAGGGGCGGTAAAATCAGACATACAGGAAAACAATTTTATAACTAAGAAGAGCATCGGCACTAGTTTAATCACTGCATAGGTAAAAAAAATAACTATTGCAATTAGTTCATATTTTTCGGTAAATTGCGCTCGATTTCGTAACCTATCTGCAGAGATTGAGGGCGTCAAACGATGAATTGCGTTATTAAATCTATTTTTCCCATGTAGTTTATTTGTTTACTTTGAAGTTTATGTAACTTGAAAAGAAGGGCGGTATACTGAAAGTTCGCCCCAGGCGCCAAAAGTTGCAGCTACGCCACTGCTGATGGTACTGACTGCTAGTATTTCTGTGAACAATAGAACCTCGTGTCAGCAAAAAATCTAATCTAATTCATCGGGATCTTTAAATGTTTTTCTATTTTTTTTCGAATGCGATTTATTTACACAAGGTTCTACTTTTATCAATTTTCACAAAACTATAATTAAATGTCTGCTTTTAATGATACTAAATTCGCCATTGAGTCACCAAACATTGAAGCCATTAAAACGGCCACCACCTTGAAAGGAAGTGCAAAAAATAAAAGTCCTTACACACACGTTAGTTTTAATGATTTCAAGCAACCTTCATGCGAAATTCGAGGAAAACCGAACAACGCGTTTGGCCATGGTAACAATCAAATTTAGCGACCAACAGGCGAAATTCCTAATGGGTGAGTTAAAACTGGGGACGGGAAAACCTTACCGGTTTAAACCGAAAACCGTTTTCTTTTTGTTTCGGTTAACCGGGTTTTGGGAGGCATTTTGCCTCAGTTTAAACCGATTTTTTATAAAATCCAAAAACCGGGAAAACCAGCGGGAGTGGTCTCACCCAAACTTTCTCGTATACTCCTATCACATGTGGAGAAAAAACAAGCTAAAAGGCAGTAAAACGAACAAGCGTCCCTAATGCAGTGGAGAAAAAAATCTTGGGAATCGGAAGTTTGGAGACGAAAGGCGTGGGTAGAAGCGGAAAGGATTAGCGCAAGTGAATCGCGTAATTACGCAATAACGGCCTCGCGTCACTGTGTGATGAGAAAAGACAAATCGGCGATCTGAACAACCTTTCTTTCGACCGATTAAAACTGTAATACGATACACGATATGACAATCGATATGATATAAGTATCGCTCCCGCTGGAAGGTTAACAAAACCGAAACATCTGCTTCATTGTATGTCGACAGTCCGCGTAGGCCGCGGTGGCCTAGGAGTAAGGTCTCGGCTTTGTGGTCGAAGGGTTCCGGATACGAAACCCGTTTCCACTTAAGACCCGTCGTGTATTGGGCCTGTTGCACGTTAAATCATACGTAAGGGGGGCAAACGCCCTCCCGTTGATGTGGTACGAAAGCTTGGAGAAGGGGTGCCAGCTCAGGTGTCGTCCTCGTGAAATGACCGCGGTTCAATATTACGAGGTCCACCCCAAAATAGCCCTGGTGTTGCTTCAAACCGGGTCGTAAATATAACTAAACTAAACCGACAGTTTGCGCAGTAAAACCAGTTTTACACGCTCCATATCATCATTCTTGAATGAAGTGTATTTACTAAATACCATTCTCACTTTCAAGAATTACACGATTCGACTAACGAATAGCATTACGGGTTTGGATTAAGTGATGGTTTTTGCTAGTAAATAATTCTATCTAGATAAGAAGATAATAAACAAGTATTAAAACTCAGAATTACTGTAATATGGTCTGAATATAGAGCTTATCGGAATTGCGTTGCCCTTCTTATGCGCAGAGTTAACGCTTACACGAAGTTTGTACCAGAACTACGATCTTCGTGTAAATTGGTTCGTGAGTTGATTGAATGATCGTGAGCACTCAACTCATCCGGATATTCCATTATCTGGATGAGAAGAGTATTCTCTGTGAATACCTAAGAGAAGGTTTAATCGATTTAGTTAAAATGACCAGACATTCCCAATTAGCCAGGAGAATCTCATTTGTAGGCTCATGATACCGGACTTGCCTGGATTTTGAATGAATTGCCTGCATTTGACTTTTAAAGGAATAGTTGACTTTAATTTTTTTTAAAGTTTGATCTGATTAGTTTTTTTTTAAAAAATTGGCTTCTGGGGAATTCTTCTGCCAATTTTTACTATACATAGACTGTAGTCACCTTAGTTTAGTGTAAAATCCCGGTTACACACTGTAATCTATATATTTAAAATAATTGTCAAAACCAAAGGACCAGTCCCCAGGCCCAACCACTGGACCGATTTTAACTATTTTTATTTCATATACAAGCTTATGACATCTAGACATGTCATCAATGGTCGCCTGCCCCCCGCTATCCTGAATTTTCGAGATAAATCGAAAAATACTTCTCCACTGTACATTCTCCTATGTGGAAAAATGGCCTCGGTGTCCTAGTAAGGTCTCGGCTTTGGGGCCGGAGGGTTGCAGGTTCGAAACCCGATTCCACTGAAGATCCGACTTGTATTGGACCTGTTGCACGTTAAATCATACGTAAGGGGCTGACCGAGGTTCAAAATTACGAGGTCTGTCCTAAAATAGCCCTCGTGTTGCTTCAAAACGGAACGTTAATATAACTAAACTAAATTAAACTAAACTAAACTATAAACTAAACTAATGGGAAAAAACCTTCAGACAGTTCCCCAGCCCTCACCACTGGACCGATTTCAACAATTTTTATTTCATATGGAGTCTTATATCGTTTAGATATGCCATCAATGGGCTCCTGCCTCCTCCTCTCCATTTTCGAAATAAATCGCAAGATAAAATTTTGTCAGAGTCCCTCAATCTCTACAACTTCCGATTCGCCAATTTCACCAAATTGCAAGAATAGCTACAGACTATTAATATTACAGGAGAACAATTGGTCGCCGAAAGAGACTATTTAATCTGAATTTTATTAAATTTCCTGTGTGTGCTCTTGCTATGATGCAATGATAAAGTAACCAGATGTAACAGATTGGCCAGGGTAGTCCCTGTTTTACATCTGCTGTTCCCGTTTGACCCTCCCCTTTTCAACATCTATACATCCCAATTAATATTCCCAAAATATGATCATTTTAATTTAGTATACGATGAATTGCGTTCACAGGCGCATTTTCTGATATTTTTGGTGTCAAGTTTTATAAGTGAATCTAAAAGGTGAAAAGCAAATGCATATGAAGACACGCGAAAATTATCTTACGGTTGTCAAGTGATTATCTTTTTATTATTTAATGGTTTGTTTATTAGAAGAAATTTGATTGGTTACATACAAGATTGAAGACATTAGATTTTCATCAAAAAGTCAAAACCTTAACAATATATTTTGACAAATAGTATCATGTACAAAAGCGAAAAAATATTGGTTTGGATAATAAGTGTTTAGTAGAAAAAATATCATCAAGGTTGCAGGAACAAGAGTGGAAAAAACAAAACAGTGCCTATGTCTGATGTATATAAAACATTCAGTGCCTATGTCTGATGAATATAAAACATTCAGTGCCTGTTGGCTTTTGTATAGGAAACATAAATACTTTTTTGTTGATATTCAAGGCATTCTCGAATATAAATTTCTAATGTGATATTATAGGGTCTTTTTGTTGCATAAATGCAAATAGCTACAATTCCGTTTCTTAGCAGTTCATAACTTTCGCGGATTCTCTTTATTTTATCAAAAATAAATTCTGCTTTATATGATAGTACCGAACCTT
>BGPR01044878.1:0-12488 GCA_013235015.1 Araneus ventricosus | reverse complement strand
AAGGTTCGGTACTATCATATAAAGCAGAATTTATTTTTGATAAAATAAAGAGAATCCGCGAAAGTTATGAACTGCTAAGAAACGGAATTGTAGCTATTTGCATTTATGCAACAAAAAGACCCTATAATATCACATTAGAAATTTATATTCGAGAATGCCTTGAATATCAACAAAAAAGTATTTATGTTTCCTATACAAAAGCCAACAGGCACTGAATGTTTTATATTCATCAGACATAGGCACTGAATGTTTTATATACATCAGACATAGGCACTGTTTTGTTTCTGCCACTCTTGTTCCTGCAACCTTGATGATATTTTTTCTACTAAACACTTATTATCCAAACCAATATTTTTTCGCTTTTGTACATGATACTATTTGTCAAAATATATTGTTAAGGTTTTGACTTTTTGATGAAAATCTAATGTCTTCAATCTTGTATGTAACCAATCAAATTTCTTCTAATAAACAAACCATTAAATAATAAAAAGATAATCACTTGACAACCGTAAGATAATTTTCGCGTGTCTTCATATGCATTTGCTTTTCACCTTTTAGATTCACTTATAAAACTTGACACCAAAAATATCAGAAAATGCGCCTGTGAACGCAATTCATCGTATACTAAATTAAAATGATCATATTTTGGGAATATTAATTGGGATGTATAGATGTTGAAAAGGGGAGGGTCAAACGGGAACAGCAGATGTAAAACAGGGACTACCCTGGCCAATCTGTTACATCTGGTTACTTTATCATTGCATCATAGCAAGAGCACACACAGGAAATTTAATAAAATTCAGATTAAATAGTCTCTTTCGGCGACCAATTGTTCTCCTGTAATATTAATAGTCTGTAGCTATTCTTGCAATTTGGTGAAATTGGCGAATCGGAAGTTGTAGAGATTGAGGGACTCTGACAAAATTTTATCTTGCGATTTATTTCGAAAATGGAGAGGAGGAGGCAGGAGCCCATTGATGGCATATCTAAACGATATAAGACTCCATATGAAATAAAAATTGTTGAAATCGGTCCAGTGGTGAGGGCTGGGGAACTGTCTGAAGGTTTTTTCCCATTAGTTTAGTTTATAGTTTAGTTTAGTTTAATTTAGTTTAGTTATATTAACGTTCCGTTTTGAAGCAACACGAGGGCTATTTTAGGACAGACCTCGTAATTTTGAACCTCGGTCAGCCCCTTACGTATGATTTAACGTGCAACAGGTCCAATACAAGTCGGATCTTCAGTGGAATCGGGTTTCGAACCTGCAACCCTCCGGCCCCAAAGCCGAGACCTTACTAGGACACCGAGGCCATTTTTCCACATAGGAGAATGTACAGTGGAGAAGTATTTTTCGATTTATCTCGAAAATTCAGGATAGCGGGGGGCAGGCGACCATTGATGACATGTCTAGATGTCATAAGCTTGTATATGAAATAAAAATAGTTAAAATCGGTCCAGTGGTTGGGCCTGGGGACTGGTCCTTTGGTTTTGACAATTATTTTAAATATATAGATTACAGTGTGTAACCGGGATTTTACACTAAACTAAGGTGACTACAGTCTATGTATAGTAAAAATTGGCAGAAGAATTCCCCAGAAGCCAATTTTTTAAAAAAAAACTAATCAGATCAAACTTTAAAAAAAATTAAAGTCAACTATTCCTTTAAAAGTCAAATGCAGGCAATTCATTCAAAATCCAGGCAAGTCCGGTATCATGAGCCTACAAATGAGATTCTCCTGGCTAATTGGGAATGTCTGGTCATTTTAACTAAATCGATTAAACCTTCTCTTAGGTATTCACAGAGAATACTCTTCTCATCCAGATAATGGAATATCCGGATGAGTTGAGTGCTCACGATCATTCAATCAACTCACGAACCAATTTACACGAAGATCGTAGTTCTGGTACAAACTTCGTGTAAGCGTTAACTCTGCGCATAAGAAGGGCAACGCAATTCCGATAAGCTCTATATTCAGACCATATTACAGTAATTCTGAGTTTTAATACTTGTTTATTATCTTCTTATCTAGATAGAATTATTTACTAGCAAAAACCATCACTTAATCCAAACCCGTAATGCTATTCGTTAGTCGAATCGTGTAATTCTTGAAAGTGAGAATGGTATTTAGTAAATACACTTCATTCAAGAATGATGATATGGAGCGTGTAAAACTGGTTTTACTGCGCAAACTGTCGGTTTAGTTTAGTTATATTTACGACCCGGTTTGAAGCAACACCAGGGCTATTTTGGGGTGGACCTCGTAATATTGAACCGCGGTCATTTCACGAGGACGACACCTGAGCTGGCACCCCTTCTCCAAGCTTTCGTACCACATCAACGGGAGGGCGTTTGCCCCCCTTACGTATGATTTAACGTGCAACAGGCCCAATACACGACGGGTCTTAAGTGGAAACGGGTTTCGTATCCGGAACCCTTCGACCACAAAGCCGAGACCTTACTCCTAGGCCACCGCGGCCTACGCGGACTGTCGACATACAATGAAGCAGATGTTTCGGTTTTGTTAACCTTCCAGCGGGAGCGATACTTATATCATATCGATTGTCATATCGTGTATCGTATTACAGTTTTAATCGGTCGAAAGAAAGGTTGTTCAGATCGCCGATTTGTCTTTTCTCATCACACAGTGACGCGAGGCCGTTATTGCGTAATTACGCGATTCACTTGCGCTAATCCTTTCCGCTTCTACCCACGCCTTTCGTCTCCAAACTTCCGATTCCCAAGATTTTTTTCTCCACTGCATTAGGGACGCTTGTTCGTTTTACTGCCTTTTAGCTTGTTTTTTCTCCACATGTGATAGGAGTATACGAGAAAGTTTGGGTGAGACCACTCCCGCTGGTTTTCCCGGTTTTTGGATTTTATAAAAAATCGGTTTAAACTGAGGCAAAATGCCTCCCAAAACCCGGTTAACCGAAACAAAAAGAAAACGGTTTTCGGTTTAAACCGGTAAGGTTTTCCCGTCCCCAGTTTTAACTCACCCATTAGGAATTTCGCCTGTTGGTCGCTAAATTTGATTGTTACCATGGCCAAACGCGTTGTTCGGTTTTCCTCGAATTTCGCATGAAGGTTGCTTGAAATCATTAAAACTAACGTGTGTGTAAGGACTTTTATTTTTTGCACTTCCTTTCAAGGTGGTGGCCGTTTTAATGGCTTCAATGTTTGGTGACTCAATGGCGAATTTAGTATCATTAAAAGCAGACATTTAATTATAGTTTTGTGAAAATTGATAAAAGTAGAACCTTGTGTAAATAAATCGCATTCGAAAAAAAATAGAAAAACATTTAAAGATCCCGATGAATTAGATTAGATTTTTTGCTGACACGAGGTTCTATTGTTCACAGAAATACTAGCAGTCAGTACCATCAGCAGTGGCGTAGCTGCAACTTTTGGCGCCTGGGGCGAACTTTCAGTATACCGCCCTTCTTTTCAAGTTACATAAACTTCAAAGTAAACAAATAAACTACATGGGAAAAATAGATTTAATAACGCAATTCATCGTTTGACGCCCTCAATCTCTGCAGATAGGTTACGAAATCGAGCGCAATTTACCGAAAAATATGAACTAATTGCAATAGTTATTTTTTTTACCTATGCAGTGATTAAACTAGTGCCGATGCTCTTCTTAGTTATAAAATTGTTTTCCTGTATGTCTGATTTTACCGCCCCTTTCGAAGTTCCGCCCCCCTACAGCTGCGCCACTGACCTTCAGAAATTTACGTCAGACTTCTGAAATTTAAATATTTTTAACTTCCTAATTTTGGAGTAAATTGGCGAATAAGAGCGAATTGAGAAATTTATCAATTTTGCGTGTTATAATGCGTATAATGCTATGGGCATGATTAATTTTATGGGTTCAGTAGTATATGCAAATTTCGTCATGCGACATCCGTGATGCAAAAACCGTTCAATGCTCTCTACAAGGCACACATTTGGCCCTAGAGCTGCCAAATCTGGCACGTACTTACTTCTTGGGTAGTAGATGCTCACTAAGAAGGAGTTTTTCAAATTTTTAATTAGATTTTTGATTAATTAAAAATTAATCGAAATGTTAACATTATTTCCTCATTAAAATCGAAGTATATTATCGCGCAAAAACCAATTTTGTACTATTCTAAAATTTAAAAAATTAGGTTTTCAGTGATTCAGTTTTATTTCCGTGTGATTGCTTTACTTTAATTTCAATAAATGTTTCAAATTTAGCTTTAAACACAATTTTGCATCAATGCTTGTCCTTTATCTAACCGCATGCAACAAAATAACATAATTGTGAAAACTAATGTAATAGTCCAGATCTTTCGGTAACGCTCTGACGTCACCAACAATAAAACTCGCGCCATAGCACTGCGAGACGTTAAACAGCATTATTTCATTGTTAGTGAACCTAAATTTCAGTAATTTGAAATTTAAAAGAATAATTGTCGTTCGAATTTCAAATTTAATAGCTCTAAAATAGTGAAATAAAATTTGCTATCGATTGATATAAAATTTATCTCGCTATGATCAATAGTTCCCGAGAAATTTTAAATTATATTAATCATATATTTCAAATTAATTTCCGTTTTTTAATAGAAAGTAGTAAATTACGTCAGAGGTATATGATGCGCGTGATATAGTTTGGACGGTTATTGAATTATAATAAAATTGTTAAACAACGAAATATACTTCACACGGAATGTTGTTTTCCAAGAGGTTTTCTGAACAAAGAAATATGTAAATAAAAAATATATATTTCCTGTCATAAAACATATGTTTATTTTATTTGTTTTCAATCAATATTAAACATTTCTCTCGCATATATATCTATTTAAACACGTCAGATTTGACGGAAAATCTCTCGAATGAAGAGGCCATTTGCACCCGCCATACCATGACGGGTGATTTTCTAATATTTTAATAGGTGTCGGACAATTAGGCAAATATAAGTATTAGATTTTTTCAGCTTGTTATTAACTAATGCTTTAATATGTTTCAAAACGTTGGTTTTTTTTAACATGATAATGTCTTGTGGCGGACATTCTTTCTGCAAATTGTGTGATGTAACAACCATTGCTCGCAGAACGCAACGGATGATCAAACCAGAGAAAGACAAGACAAACGTATCAAGCCTACAACGTTATCACGCCGCGATGTTTCGGACTAGAGTTTTGAATGTTTCTTTCTTTTCGACGTAAAATTACGTCCGTCCGTAGTGGTCTAACGGTATGTCGGGAAAGGAAAAAGTTATGACGCTTTTCTCGTGGTATTATTAAACGCTTATAGCTCCGCAACTAAATAACATAGAGAGTTGATTTTAGTTTCATTTAACAGAGAAAGGTAGACATTGAAGATTGCAAAAATAATTTTAGAATTTGTAATTACGGTTTAGTCACAGTCGAGCTGCAAAGTTGGTGAAAATCACTAAAGATTTTGATGACGTCACAGCGACCGATGCGTGCGCACGCAGACTAATACAATTCATTCATCCATCGCGCGAAATATCACTCAAGAATTGTTGAATTACGTCGAATTTCGTGCTAAAATTAAACGCTTATAACTCCGCAACCAAATGACATAGAGAGTTGATTTTAGTTTCATTTAACAGAGAAAGGTAGACATTGAAGATTGCAAAAATAATTTTAGAATTTGTAATTACGGTTTACTCACAGTCGAGTTGCAAAGTTGGTGAAAATCACGAAGAATTTCACATAGTCACACTAGACTAATAGTCACGATAGAGTTAATAATCACATACAGCTACTTTAGTCACAGAAAGTCACAGTTCAGTAAGGTAAGTAAGTCTATGCTCCTCAATCCCAGAAGTAGTTTCGCAGAGACACCTCCGGTCGAGTTTTTTTGTTAACTTTTTCGGCAATCCTTCAATTAATGTCGATGCTAAGACGCGTGTTATCTGTCAGAAATTCTGTTACTAGCTGTTGGTAACTTTATTACTGAAGTCCTGAACAATGGCTTTGTAGTATTAAAAAATAATTTACTTTAAAACAATGGTGAGAATTCACGCAACGTTACAACCATGTGTAACGTCGCATCTCCAGGATTTGTGTCTGGGAAGGACTGAGGTGGCAAAAATTTGGCATGAGGAATGTCAAACCTCACTCACCTGACAATAAGAATCATAAAGAATACAACAATATCGATAATTTAATAAAAAATACAATGAAATAACTAGTAAAAATATGTTTAACGCTACAAATACAAGTGGAATGCCTAGAAAAGTATGAAAATTTTCGAGTCTGTCAAGCCAGGAAGCAATGTTGTCACATTTTTTTAAAGAGAAACTAAGAAGAAACAGTTGTAATGATTTTAATTAAAATCAAGAATTCTGGTTTAGCTCTGGGGGGAGGGGGCTGCAGCCCCACAGCCCCTGGATTCGCCACTGTGCCAAATATAGATGTACAGCGCCATCTAACTCACGCCTTTAACATTAAAACATCTAATGTCCTGCACGTTTTTCTACATTTATCTGTGGCAGCTGTCTTCATTACATGCAAGATCTTAGCAATGTTGTCACATTTATTTAAGGGAAACTAAGAACAAACAGTTGTAATTATTTTAAATAAAATCAAGAATTCTGGTTTAGCTCTGGGGGGAGGGGGTTGCAGCCCCACAGCTCCCCGGATTCGCCACTGTGCCACACATAGATGCACAGCGTCATCTAATTCACGCCCATAACATTAAAACATCTGATGTCCTGCACGTTTTCCTACGTTTATCTATGGAAGCTGTTTTCATTGCATGCAAGATCTTGCAAGATGCATGCAATTCAGTTTTCGAATCCACTGTACAGTGAATTCGAAAATTGAATTGGTGCGATGCTTTTGACGTGTACCACGTGAGAATGAATTGATTTATTTAATGATTCAAAACAGACGCAACATTCAAGGGAAGTCAAGGCAGTCTTTTGAAAGTATTTATTTATTTATTCAAAGACAGCACTCTACAGAAATGACTCCATTTACAGAGTGCATGATCAAAAACATACAAAAAACACAAGCCATAAAGTGAATTAAAACACAAAGTACAAAAGCAACTGCAGAGAATACAACAGTTCAAAGCTCAGAACCTCATCAATTATAAAAATGTAAACACATAAATGTTTTAAAATGAAAACACGCAATTACAAAAGCACCAAAAACACACCGAGGCTCCAAAAGTTCATGCCGCACACCGTCACATTAAATTTATAAAAAAAATCACACAATTTTTTTAAAAAAAATTTAGAACACCAAAACCTATCTGATGTGACGGTGTGCAACAAGGACCCCTGGAGCGTTTCCGGTGCTTTTGTATCTGCAATAATACTTCGTGGCAACAGAAAGTAATACGGATGGGAATAAGGTGTGTGCCAACTTCTGGCGTTACACCGGCAAAGGCAATTCTAAAATTTTGAAATTTGGCCGAGACCCGACAAGTGTCGGGGAGCTCTAAACTCACTATGTGCTGGGTGCTAGGCTGCACTAATCTGCTGCTGAAAAAAAAACATAATTATAAACAAGACGGGAGAAAAAAAAAACTTTTCAATGGGGGAAAAGAGCCGAATGCAAAGAGGGTGATGCAGTGGTCTGGGCGACACAAGTCGCAAAACCTCCATCAACCGAGAGATCAAAAGACACTCACCTCTTCTGTCGATCCATCAGCTCCTCCGGCGACACTCAACTTTATTTAATCTATTAAAAACAAAAAGTTACAATATTACATGGCCTAGCCCATACAGAAGGCTTTGAGGCTATGACATGGAGATTGGATGTTTGTTACAAGCTAAAGCAATCTTAACTGGTAAACAATGATATTTTTTATATAATAAAAAAAGAATGGTAAAATAGTACTTCAATGCCTCAAACTTTTCGCATTGTTTTTTTTTGCAGCAGAGAGAATCCGAATGTTCGAGCATTCATTTATTTTATATAATGTTCCGAAAGCGTGGTTAGCAAATGTCTCATTGATTTTCTACAACAGAAAATCAATGAAACCACTTCTTGTCAAAGACGATATTTTCTCTAACTTCAAACAACCTTCCGTATGTTTCATTTTTCATACTTTTTCAACAAAATATCAGAATAATTTCAGTTAAAAGTACCCATATGAGAAGAAAATCAAATAAAGGATGTAATGGACTTTTTCGGCTCTTGTTTACAGAACTGCTTTTCTCGGCTCTTTCTTTTATTATTAACTTTTCAAGAGCTAGCTTTTGAAGTTTTGATTCGAGTTATTTCTTTTGAATTCTTCTTTGATGTTGAACTCAGAGCTTAAAAATAGTGTCTTGTTTATTTTAACGTTACATAAATCTTTCCCATTCCTCTTCTAACCAGACAAATTTCGTTGTTTTATTTGAACACTTTGATTCCGATTTTGTCTGGAAATGATTGTTTACGGTCAGAAAACCCAAGCTAACCACACGGAGAAAGCTACAAATTAAATCATCTCCAGTGAATGGTGCCTTAATTTATGTTCTTAGGAAGTCAGCTTAGTTATTTACTAACTGTTATGCCCCGCGTTGCTCGGGGTTAAAACACTTTCATGTCCAATATTTTTGATGAGAAAACTACTTTTGCATAGAAAATTATAATACCCAAAATTAGTTTATCGTCTGAAACTTTTTTTAATTAAAATTAGGATATCGATTGAACCAGACGATTTTTAAAAACCGCCGATAGCTAATTTTCTCCGTAATTTATTAATATTTGTTGCATAGGGACTTCAAATTTTGTTCATAAATCTTCTGTATAAGAAAGATTTTAACGGATGTTTTGGGACAATTAATTAGACAGTAAAGTTTTTATTAAGAAAAAGCGTTAAAATAAGTATGAATAAAAAATAATGAACTTAGTCTTCATCCAGAATTCTACTAATGTGATCTAGCAACAGTTCTTCTTATGTATTCTTGTTCTTCACCAATTAAAAAAAAGTGTTACAAGATGTGAATTTTATACACAATTTAATTTTTGAAAAATTATTAAAATGAGAGGGCAACGAATTGAACGGAAATTAAGCTTGTGTCGTGAAAATCTAAATTTTTAAGCTTTTAACATGGTGTAAAAATAATTTTTGTGAAATAATACATATTTTCGAAAAATATCACGGAAAATACCAAAATATTGCTTAATTTCCAATTAACTGAAATTTTAATTAGCTTTTTGGCTATTAAAAGCTGTGTGTGTGTGAGAGAGATGGTGATCTTTCTCTTCTTATATAAAATATATTTATAGAAATAAGCAAAAATTTCAGAAAAAAGGTAAATTACTTCAAAGTCTAACCGTTGCCTAGCAACAGAGTAGCTATAATTTTGCGTTATTTCAAAATCGTCTGAATGTAATCAATTATTTATTAAATTTTGAAAAATTAATAAAAATTGAAAGGAAAACATCAGATATAAAATTGGTATCATTGAAAAGGTAAAATTTTGAACTTTAAGATGGTCGAAAAATATTTTTGGGGGCTAATTTGCTCCGAACTTACTGCGGAAAAACGGCTTCGGTTAATTTTTAATTTACTGACTGTATAATTAACTTTTGCACTTCGAAAAGTGGACAAGTTTCTTCCTCTTGTCTGCAAAAAGTGTGCAAAATTTGGTTGAAATCAGTCCAGTGGTATAGGAGGAGATGTGGAAAATAGTCACATACTCACAGTGATTTTTATTTATATTAAGATTGTTTATTTGCCCACGCTGGCACAGCCTACCCAGAGGGTGTAAGGCACTAACAGGGACTGCGGGGATCAGCTTAGTTAGTTTAACATCTCCTTTTGAGTATACGAGGGTTACTTTGGACCTAATAAATTTTGATATGCAATCAGATGACATGGATAGTAGCTGAGCCGGCATATTGCTTTATTTGTTTCCTAAATAATTTTCAGTTTTCCTTTTATTCCTACTATCTAAATTTGGAGATTTCTACTGTAGCTTAGATCAAAGACAGACTCTTTAAATCCATGGAAATATGTTGCATTTAATAATTTAGACGATTTTTGGAATTCGAAAGGAAATATTTATGGAGCTTCTTTTATGGCTATCAAATTTAAATTATTTCTACAGCTGCTTACATGAAAGACAGAAAAACGAAGTACATGGAAATCTGTTGCAAATTTAGAAATTTCTGCAGCTCTTTCTGCTAGAAGAAAAATAAGATGACATCACAGTCTGACCCAGCACCAAGTGCACAGTTACGTTTCTCTTGTGACTGTGACGACGAAAGATTTGTCTTCATGACTCTAACATACTTAACAATGATAGTTAAAAATACAAGATCCCATTTTAACTGATTTTTTCTCATTAATTTTTATTACCTTTTATTCATAAATACATGTAAATAAACTCCTATTTAATTTCAGATTATCTCTCGAAGCAGGCATCTTTCGTTCGTGTAGACTAAAACAATAATTAATTCCATTTCAGTGTCAGTTACAATCTGATAAAGAAACAGATTATACACAGATTTTCACAATTTAAGCATAATCGCTTCTTTGTTATAGAGAAATGTTACTGAGATTTTTCTGAATATTTTTTAGAATTAAAAGCCCCCCCCCCCATTTGCACAAGATGCTGTACAATACTGCTCTCATATCTTCCCGATATTGTACAGCATTCAGAATATCGAACAACATAGTATAAATATCGTACAATATCTTCTGCTAATTGGGATATAATTTATTTGTTACTTTTATTATAGCATAATCCAAATAAAAAATTATTCGAGCTTTATTAACTGGAAAAGTTTATAATAAAATCTTAAACACATTTGTTAATAATTTAATTTACAAAATTCTAATTAAAAATACGCGTACCATGAAGCAATTATGCGTTTTAAAATTCAAGATTGCGATTCTTCAATAATAACTTCTAACGAAATAAAATTCGAAAAGGAGGGAAAAAATCGTTCGCGTTTTAATCAATAGATGGCAGTAGTCTCATTTTCTGTTTTATTCTCTAAACAATACTTTTTTTCTCTATAACTAAGATTAAAACGTAAAGAATACCTTATATGCAGTGCCGAATCCAAGAGGGGGGGGGAGGGGCTATGGAACTGCAGCCCTCCCCCAGAGCTAAGCCAGAATTCTTAATTTTTATTTAAAATCACTGCACTGTTTGTTCTTAATTTCCCTTTTTTTTAAATAATAAAAACGTGTTAACATTGCTTTTTGGCTTGACAGGCTCGAAAATTTTTCCTACTTTTCTAGTCATTCCATTTGTACTTGTAGCGTTGACGCGACCGAAAACATTTTTTGATTAGTTATTTCATTGTATTTTTTATTGAATTATTGAAAGTATTATAGTGTTTATTATTATTGTCAGGTAAGTAAAATCTGTAAAGTTAAAGTGTTTTGGTTTACATAAGCCACGAGGTTTGACATTCATCATGACGATACAAAATTTTTAAGACCTCAGCCCTCCCCCCCTTTATATGCATAACGTAAACGAAAAGTTAAAGAATTAACGAAGCTGAAAAAGATGAAACTGCGAATCAGTATGACATTAATTGAATTATAAAAAGATATTTCTTGAGTTAAGGAAGGCATCTGTGATTTTTTAGGAAGAAAAAAAAAGTAAAATACTGAATACAGCCTTTTATAAGGCAGTTTATCAAATTAGTTTCATTAGGAAGCACACTTTATGATTAATGTTTATTTATAAACAGGGATCCCACTTTTGTGGTTTCGAAGAATAATGTTCAAATTGTACGCATCCCTGTATTCATATAAAGTTGTAGAGGATTTAAAAAAAAAGAACCCTAACAGCCTTTTTGGAGGGGAGAGAGGGTATTTCACACATGTTATAATTTAATGCGTTTCTACTACCACGTGCTGAATTGGCGGAAACGCGGTGACAGCAGAGTTTTCGGGTTGGATACTGTGTATTCGCCTTGTACACATCACATCATGGTCAGATGCCCTCCAACTGGTAAGGCGTGGTAGTTAGAAAACGGGCTGCGCCGACATTTCTCGTTCTCGTCATAATAGCAACGTATAGTTTCAAACCAGGATGTTAATTGAAATTCCTGTTGGCATTTGACCTTGGCGAAGGAAATTGTAGCTTCGGACAAGCTTCGGAAATTATGGCAACCCCCTGAACCCGAAAGTTCGTTCTGGACATTCTCCAGACGGAAGGTATGGTGAAATCTTGCTTGATAAATGTAGTAAGATTTCGTTCTCAAAAACTTTAAATAAAGTTTTGTACCTCAGCGCGCGTAAAAATTGAGAACTTACGCAATTTTTTTTAATTGTTATCATTTTCCTTTTACACATAATCATAAAAATGGGCGCAGGTCATTTTAAAATTATAATGACTCAGAGTTTAGGAAGCAAACGGGACAAATAGTATCCGGGACGTATGGCAACCCTAGTTAGAGGGAAAATGACACCTTTTTGGGAAGTATACGAGAAAGTTTAGGGGAGACCACTCATGCTGGTTTCGTCTTTCTCAGCATTCTAAAGTCACAAAGGTTACCACTGATATTCTCCTTCTGCCGCTGATAATGTA
>BGPR01044877.1:0-12488 GCA_013235015.1 Araneus ventricosus | reverse complement strand
TAACCTTTAATTCAAATTTTTGTAACGTCCAAAGAAAAGCCATGTGAATTTTTTCATTTGGTAGTAATTACCCACGCTCAGCTTCTCAGTCAATGTCCAATTGCCATTGTGAGACACGTTTTATGGCTGGGCGACCTCTTTCTGAGCAATTACCGGATTTTATCCTTTTCTGAATTCTAAAGACAGTCTTGTGTTTTCTTCGCTATTGCTTGGTTTCACCATTAAGGTGTAGCGTTAATGCGTAACATTTACGATCCGTTTCTAACTTTTTATGCTATGCCAACTATCAATAACTTATGAGAAATTATTAGTTAAGTTGAATCTCGATTGATCGTTCAAGTTTTGTGGGGTGGTAAGGAGTCGCAAAAGAACAATATTTCGTACAAGAAAGTAAGATCAGAAACGTCATGTAGAAGGGCAATATAATTCCGGAAGGTAAAGGAAAAAAAACTATACAACCAACTGAAAAATCAAATAAAATTCATTTCTTCTCGTTATTATGCAGTTGCAGCAGATGCTAAAAGTTCCGCCTATTTGCTAGAACACATGATTACTTAGTCCATTCGAATTGTACCTTGTTGAGGAAATTATACGTAGCATTTTTATTGCTTTAAATTGTTGGTTGGTTAACCAAAACATGCCACTATATCATGTACCCGGATATCGAACTGGAGAGGCAGGAGGGGAAGTTGAAACATCGGTTTTTCTCGTTTAAATAAAAGGCTACCGGAAAACTGCGGGATTACTTTGCACTCGAGGAGGCATTTTTGAACCAGTATGACGTTTTTATTTTTTGTTTCGAGTAAAACAGACACCAAGTGATTACGGGGGCGGGATTGAGATTTTTCTCATTTCTTGGCAACACTGACAAGTGGATTTCATTCCTTAAACTTAATATAATAATTACTCAGGAGGTTACAGAAAGAAGAAAACAATGAGCCAGTTTCTAACGATAATTTTAGTGCCGAAAAATCTGTCTCTGGTGAATAAAGCATTACGCAATTCCTGAAGGCATGTGTATTTAAATGTGAAAGATAATAAGCTTAGCTCTCATTTTGTTGCTTTGAATGCCAGTTATATTTTGTAGTTTAGTTGTAATTCATTTTTTTCTGACGTAGCGTAATTTTGCACGGAAAAAGAGGATTCTTTGAACCACGGAAATTTGCTGCACAAAAAACCCCAGTTACTTTGAATAACACTTGCATGCTGAAATTCAAAATATTACAGTAATTAACGAATGAATTGGCAGTTGTTTTTTTGGCGTTTATTCACATTAATAACCTTTGAAAATGATCTTTACACCTTTTCACAGAGTATATTTGGAACTATAATGTTTTGTTGATAAAAATGTTGCTAGGAGAAGCTCGTTCAATGGGAAACTGCTTAATGATTCTAACTGGAAAATCGAATCGTAAACTGAAACCTATTTATTTTAAGATCTATTGTTTGTTTTATTGTAATTGTGATGTGAAGAAAGTATTGAACATTTTTTCTATATACTATACTACGAAGTATTTTGATAAATTAGGAATTTAACAAATTATGAATGTAATGTAATACGATATATATAGAAAGAAAAATATGTGATCTTGTTATAACGCGTTTTCTACGAGGTGTAGGCCACGGGGTTTCCAGCCCGTGGACAAATTCAAATTGGAAAAACGAGCTTAGGGCGCTAAGAGGGTACTGCAGAGGCTCCATGCCACGTGTGTCCTCCAGGTGTCTCTGCTGGGGGCTATTTCGTGGTGACCGTCATCAACTTTCAACCGTGTGCCTTTTGCAGGACGGTGAAATCTTTATGATCATACCAGATATTCGACTGCAGAGGCGTGTCCTCCAGGTGTCTCTGCTGGTGGCGCTTTCGTGGTGACCGTCATCAACTTTTAACCGTGTGCATTTTGCGGGACAGTGAAATCTTTATGATTATACCAGATATTCGACTGCAGAGGCTCCGTGCCACGTGTGTCCTCCAGGTGTCTCTGCTGGTGGCACTTTCGTAGAGGCTGTCATCAACTTTCAACCGTGTGATATTGGAAGGACGGTGAAATATTTCTGATTATACAGCGTTAATGTTTTAAATTATTACATACTTTAAAGTAACGGCTAATATAAATGGAATAACATATTTGGAGAACCTTGTCGAAAGAAAAAAAATCGAGAATCTGTTATGATGTCTGACTTGTTCACTTCTTTTCATTTTGTTTTCACTTCATTATGTGACTCATTCAGTAGATTAGAAGTGTAACACTTGATATGAATGTAACAGCATTTACATTCAGTAGGCTTATCATAGCTGGTTACGATTAAGATAATAGGTTCTACCATTGTTTTTCTCAGTCTGATAATTTCTGTCATTTGTTACATTATGCAGAACAATATTGCGATTATGGACGTTATTGCGAAAGCATCAATATGCGATAGCATTGAACAGATTTTTTGAAGGGCAATAGACTCAAATCGATTAACTCCCTGAAACAAAAAGGAGAGAAAAGTGATAAAATAGTATACAGTGTTTTTTAAAATTCGTTTTAAATTATAAATTCAAATAAACGTCGTAGCTTGTATTACTAAAGATTTATCTTTTATCTAACGACAAATAAAGAGTATAAGATAGATTATCCTTGGAATAATCGTCATCATTACTACAATTTTTGCTTGATTAAGGGAATTAATCAATTTGGCAAGTGAAAGAAATGTATTAAATCAAACAAAATCTTGAAATTACTTGTTTGCATTACAGAGAAACTTCATTATATACATTTTTATTGTAGATTTTAGCAAAAATGAATAATAACTGTTCAGCTACTGTAAAAGTTATTATTATTACTTTGTTTAAATTGATTCATCAGCAATATAAATGATGTCTTCTTCGTCAGCGGAACTTGAGCTCCCGCCATGTTGAATTGTCCTTAAGTTTTTATAATAATAATCATGAATGGGAGGAATGAATTTAAACAAGTCCATCATAATACACAGTATAGTGTCCACTGTCTCAACTATATCAAATAATCTATCCTGTATCGAAATCCAACATCGTATTTATGAAAAATATAGTAATGTATTTAAAACAGAAATAGACCAAATGAGCGTGTATCAATTGGGAAGGCATAAAATTGAGACATCCTTTCAAACGGCAAATCCGACATTAAAGCGAATAAAATTCACATACGTAGGGATCATTCTTAAGGAAGAGGTGTCGGGTTATAAATAACTTATTAGTATTTAATCACAAGAAGAAGATGATGAATAAAACAACGAATGACAACAGGAACAGAAAAAGATGTACCTTTTACGCCAATAGCATTGCATTACATTTTTTTAATTAAATTTTTATTTCGCAATAATGCAATTAGCAACATTAAAGTATGGAGTTAATCAGATTGGCTTCTCAAATAAATTATTTATTATTCAATGGCTAAAAAAATTTTGTCATTTAGTGGTGTTAATCTTTATTATTAGAGAAATTTGTTTTGAATATAAACAGTTAGGAATCAATCAAGTGGTTTGAAACTAAAATTTAAAAACATTCAGAAAGTGGAGTTAGTCGATTTGGCAAGTGAGGCATTCAATTAATGATAAATAAAAAATTATTAGAAATATTTTACGGCAATTACTAAATAATTACTGAAAAACCCATCCCTAAAGTTTATGCATTTTAATCTTCAACTTTCAAGATTTTTTTATAATGTTCAACCGCAGTTGAATAATTTTTTAAGAACGAGCAGTAAAGACTGCAGGAAACAGAACTAAGAAAATTTATTCTAAAATAAATCCTTTAAAATTAATTGAAAGCTTGTAGTTGCTTACTTATAAATTCATTGTTAAAACAAAACCTACTTCAAATCAAATATCTAATTGTCAGTTTTTATAAACGTAAAATTTAGTTGTTCGAAATTAATCCAAGAAGGTGAAATTTCAGTCATGCCGAATTTGGCAGTGTATTGTAAATTACAGCACCCCCTAAGGCTACAATGCAAGACGTAGGGATTATATAACATCAGAATCCGCATGTAAACCTACTCAGAGTAATCGCAGTCGAAACCAATGGATGATTAACGTTTCAAAAGTTGTGCTTATATAGGGCTTAAAACTATGATGAACTAAAGGTGCCTTATTCCAAAGTAAAATATCCTAAAAAAGGCATCGAGCAACGACAGTCGCATTAAAATTCCTAAATAACTTTAATAGAATTTTGAAAAATTTCTCAACTACGATAACTCCAAATTTTATTTTCATTTTGTTATAGAGAGTAAATCTCTTACCTAAAATTAAATAAAAAATATTTCCACTCTTCGGCAAACTAAAAATTAGATTTCATATTCCAAATTCTTATACGACTGCAGTGGTTTCTAATTCAAAGTCAATGACGATATCATGTTTGCTCTCTTATTGTTTTATTTTAGACATAGAAATACTCCACTACAACACAAACATATATAATAGAAAAATTAGCACATGGCTAAAGGTTGATCAAAATCTACACACTTCTGAGAGTAGTACTGGATTTCATTTCAGTTGAAATTTGAAATGAAATCCCTTCGGGGTGGGAATGACAATTCTGTTTTTCCATTTCTGTGGAAAAGTTGTCGCAACGGCAATGCAAAGAGTTTCCTATATGCGGTCGTTGCCGTTGCCATATAACACCAGAAATCTTTGCATGATAAATCCAAATTTAAAATTATTTATTCCATTTACACGAACTTTTTCGTGGTCCATACAACTTCTGATAAACGCGAGTCTACTGTGTAACCAATTCAAATCAATTTATTAATTTCGATACAAATGAATGAATTATTGAAACTGTGTATTTTTTTCTTGTATGTAATTATCCATGTATGCGAAGCTGAATTCACAATTTTGTTCTTTCATCCCAACATATCGCTGATAAACAAGGATACATTTTTTTTATCTTAAATAAAAATAGATTTGTTGTATCTTATTTTGAGTACCTCTAGTGAACTAAAATTCAACAAATATTTTAGCAAACATATTAAATAATTTTTTAAGTAATTAATTATCAGTTTTATGACTCAGAATTTAAAAACAAATTAATAATTAAACAAGGTGGAATTACAATATCTTTGCAGTTGTATTTGGCACAATTGTTTTTGTTTATAAAATGATGCAAAAAGAAAGCTTGTTCCTGAATGATCTCTTCATTTCTTTTCCCTAAGGAGCAAGGTGGTGTTAAAATTTCGACTTCTGTTCGTAATTCGACAGGATCGATACATCCATTGTCCGAAATTCCAGCAAATCAATATCTAAATCCAAACTCTTAATATAATAACATTTTAAACTTTATATTATATATTGAGATTAATGACAGTGTTACTCATTAAATCTCAAAAATTATCCCATTACTGGAATAAATTTTGATTAATTGAATGGATAGTCAAAGATTGAAACGAAGATTTTAGAAATTCATTCCATTAAAAAAAAAAGAAGAAGAAATAACTTATACATTCTCAATGCATTCAAATTTCAGAAGATCACAAAGAGAGGTATCGCAAAAGGAATGGTAAACTATACTCCAAGAATTATAATTCTTTTAAACGACTGGGACATAGGTCGTATCCCAGGGCACTGTTGAGATCTTGAATATTCGGGGTTTCGACCCTGTCTGGATTTTGGGTTATCGGGATTATGTCCTGATACCTTCAAGACCAGAAAGATCGCAGGCTCCAGACCAATCAGCCATGTATGGGCCACAAGCGCCCCATTTCTGTCGGGATTTAAATGTCGTCCTGCTGATGTGGGGAAGAAGAATGGATGATAGGCAAAATGACGAGGTCCATCCCAAAATATTTTTCGCGAAGCGTCAAAACGGTAAGATAAGCTCACTGATCTGAATCTGTTTTTGACACTTATTTAATTTAATTTATTTCTTGTTTGTAAAGATGGAATGTTGTTATTGATTTTTCATTCACTTCCTTGTATGCTAGAGATTTAAAATTTTGCACATTTGTATATTCTCGATGACAATGCATAATTTTTATCTTTTTAGAACTTTTTTTATCAGTCAATCGATTAATTTAATTTCATTTTGATTTCACAAGAGAACCCCCACCTGGGAGTGATTTTAAGAAAAATTAGTTTTAAGATTACTTTACATTTATAGTGATGAATTTTTAATTAAGAAGTGAAAAACAGAAAAAGAGTTAAATTAAAAAATATAACTTATATAATAAAAAATGTAATAATAAGATAAAAAAAAATTCAGATTGGCTGCGGTGGCCTTGAAGTAAGTTCTCTGATTCGGATGCCATCTCAGGTGTCTTCATTTGGAAATGGCATAAATTACGAGGTCCGTTCCAAGTAGGCCTCGTGTTGCTTCAAAACAGGAAGTTAATGTAACCGAATCCCCAAAGATTTGCCGCGAATGAAGGCTTGGAGCATGTTAAATATGACGTTGCGGATCAAGCAATAAAAATTGGCGTCCTGTGGACGTTTGGAGAGGGATTGTCGGCTAGCGTAGCATCCTTGTCGTCTGACCACGGTAAAAAATTACCAAGTTCATCTAAAACAGGCCTTTTGTTTCTTCAAATTCGGACATTAATATAATTAAACTAAAATAATTTTGAGGCTGGGCAATTTAAAGAATGATTTCTATTTCCATGTAAGCTTATACCCCTAGTTGTATTGCTATTCATGTTGCTTTAAAATGGGACGTAATTATGACTGAGCTCAAAATTTAGTTAAAGAGTTGATAATTCTCTTGCATCAATTTCAGAATTTAAAACTGTTTTATAAATTAAACAGCTTTCGAAACTAGAAGTTGTCTGTTAAATTTCCTTGGTCTTTCAAACTTTGTACTATCTTTGTTCTTAAAGGTGACTATACTATTAAATTATGGAAATTTCACTCTATCGAGTTGAAGCAGTTTGTGGATAATTCCATTCACCATGTAGATGGCTTTATTTCCATCTCCCCGTGTTTCTTCGATTGATAGCAAGACATTTATTAATGTTAGAAAAAAAGAATAGATAACAAACACAATAGTCGTATAAAAAGAGACGACGTATCTTATTTTCTGAATCGTTACCCAGATTATATGTGGCGTGAGTTTTAATCAATCTGGAACTCGGAGCTGAAATATCTTTTGAGTCATTGCAGATAATGCTACAATATCTTTATTGAAAGTAAAATAGAGAAGAAATTTAATGAATAAGGATTAAACAATTAATCGATGATTAAGTTTTGAAAATATTAAGGTATTATATTGTCACCCACAACGCACAACTGCACAAAATTTCAGAAATCTAGCATTTCAGGAAGCCAGTAAAAAACCGAACACAAAGTTTCTATTTACAAACATGAAAACGCTAAATAAATGCATATAGATCAAACCAGCGTAAGGTATAAATTTCTATTCTTCACATTATAATTCTATTTATAATATAACTAGCTTATATACCTGACGTTTCTCGGAATAAAAGTATTTTGAAGTCTAAGTACTTTAAGTATCACTTTAAAATTAATAAATCAATTTTCCGCAGCAGCGTCTTTTGTTGATTTTCGGTCGTCTACCCCCATGTTGTTTGACCCCTCAGCCAGCATTTAAACCCTTGTATTAATTTTTTCTCCATAGTTTGAGCCACCTGGCCCGACTCGAGCAGTCCCTGGTATTCCAATTTTCCCTCCCCATCATTGCTATGGCGAAAATAGAAGCTCTTTCATGTCTTAGTTTTTATTGCTGTTGTCCGGACTACAATTTTCTTCCTTTTAGTGTTTGTGTGACTGACCGGAAAAACACAGAATAGTGTTCTTTTTTTTCGTCTTAGGTCCTCTGCCTCCGGTAGGAACCGGACTCAGTCTTGAATGATTTTACACGCTTATTAGGATCATGTGAAAATTTGTAAAATTGAATGAAACATCGCATAGGGATAGCAATCAGCTGACGTCATCGGATTGCAGTGCAAACTTATTGAAAGAGGTTCATGCTACGAAATAAAAGCGTAAATAAAGATTGTGTCTTTCTGTTTATATTCAAAGAAAGCAATATTTTTTAATCATAACTTTAACAGCTGTAAAAACACAGTAATGAAGGATTTGTTAAAACAGTAAATTGGTTTACATTTTTTTACAATAATAGAATAGAAAACATTGTTACAAATTGTGTTTGAAACGAGGTTTAATGTTTATTGAAACTGGATGAAAAGAACGTATGACATTTAAATTCAACTCAGTAAAAAGAAACTTTTCTGCTCTTTAAGATGGTATATAAATCATCTTTCACCATTTAGGAGGAGTTCTTGCGACAGGCTGTTAGAACATCTTTTTTCCTCTCCCATTTTCCGCTTCCTACTATAGGAATCGAACTGAGTAACTTTGAAGACTTAAACTTAGCATACACTCATTAGGATCAGTAAAAAATTTATGAAAATTAAACAAAACATCGAGAGAATAATTCACTAACGTCATTGGATCACTGTGAAACCGTATTAAAAGCTGTCAATGCTACGAGAACCGGAAACCGGAAGTGAAGAGTCTGCTTTGTTCTTTATGCTCAAAGAAAACAATATTTTCTTATATTAACTTCAACACTGGCAAAAGCCCGCGCGCGAAACAGTAAATTGGCTTGAATTTATTTCTATTAGAATAAAAAGTGCTGTTAGAAATTGCGTTAAAAATATTTTTAAACCTTAATAACAATCAGAGAAAACACTTTATCGCAATGGAATTAATATCATTAAAAAGATGAGTTTCCGCTCTTTAAAATGGCATACAAATAATTGTTGTCTAATAAATATTTCAGAAATTATTGGCAAAACGTCTAAGCATTAGGCTTAATAGCGGCTAAGTTTCTTTATTTAATTAAATATCCGAAGAACTAATTAACTCTGAGAGTTTAAAATAACACCCTTGACCTAGAAATGTGCTCTATGATGTCGTGTGCAAATTTCATGTCGCCACGGTACAGAGTTTAGGAGGAGTTCTTGCGACAGACAGACAGACCGACCGACAGATACATGTATTTTCTGCTTTATATTATAGATATTGAAACCCCGTGTCAAACATTCGCTTTTCCAAATAAAAGAATGAATAATCGACACAAAATGTTTTAAAATAGATTAAATTTCTTACATTTCTTCATCAGAAAAACATTCTTCTTTGTAAGAATTTGTATATCACCAGTCGAAGAAGAAAGTTTAATAAAACAGATATAGTATTCTACTGGGTGTTCATAAATTATTGTGGGAGTTTCCTTATCACATAACTTTCGATTAAAGAACTCGAAGATAAATATTATTGCGTATTCAGAAAGTAGAACTTAAGTTTTTTTTTAATAATACAAACAAAGTAGTTTTCATATGGCAGCCCTTCGCGGCATATGGCCCATCGACACGTTGTTGGAAATTTATTTCAGTCTCATATCATTATGTGGCACTAGAGCCTGCCACAACTTAACTTTTGTACTAAATGTTTGGTTGTAGCTGCCAACTCTTAGAAGAATTGCTGTTCTTATTTCATCCGAGATACTTAAATAGTTTAATCCTCTTGAATAAAGACTGCATGCATTTTACTAACCGTAACCTAGGTTCATGACTAGATAGCATGCACATTTGCAAGTGTGATTTTTCTGGATATTATCTTGTCATGACAAACTTCACGCGACAAGTTTGCAGCGAAATTCCTGCAAAGTAACATTGCATAATCGACGCTGTGAAGTTGATATGACGCACTTACACACCGCAATTGCTAAACTAATTTGTTGCGAAGTTGATACAGCACACTAACACACCACTTCGATACAGTTGTATATATCTGGTTTTGATTCTTTGTTTCTGTTTTAAAAAACATCTAATTTTGAATAACATCTCCTAGATCGTCCTTCTTTTTATTAATTCAATAAATGAATGATAACTTTTTAAAAAAAACTTACTAGGTCTTTTTATAAATAAAATATTACATTTGAAAAATTCTCCAGCCGAACTTTTACTAAATATAGAACTCGCACTTTAAAGAAAACTATATCGCCTTTTTCTTAATGTTGAAATTTTAACGTCCATAAACAAAATTCAATTTAAACTTGAACAACAGTCAATGTTTGTTGAAAAATAATAACATACTTTGTGTTCTATATTTCTAAAAGTAATTACTTTTGAACCCTAATTTCATAATTTATTCCATTAGCAAAACGTATTTATTAGCGAAAATCACTCTCTCTTTGACTTCAAATCATATCTCAAAATTAGAAAAAATCAATTAAATCACAAAGACAATTAAAAATAACTCGTAGCTTGTCATCGCACTCCCTTATAATCCTCGCTATCTTCGCCGAGCGAGGATTCGCCGGTTAATGCGACAGGTTGGTAACCGAGATTTCTGGGGTTCTAATCCAAGGTTCGTATGCGTACTCTCATTTTCTACTCGTTTGCAATGAACTTGACGCGACAAGTTTGCTGCAACTCTGACGCATGGTGACATTGTCCCTTCTGAAAACTTGTTATGAACTTCAGTTTTGCTGTGTCAAATTTGCTGCAAGCTTGTAGACTTGCAGAGCAAGACTGCTGCGAACTAAAATTGCTATCTGGGTGGAAACCAAAAGCAATTTCCAGAGAAGTGTCGATGAGTTACATGCTGGGAAAGGCTGTCATACGGAAATTCTTAACTTTGCTTGTATTACTAAAAGACTTTTAAAAATGTTTTTTATGAATATTTAATAATATTCATCATCATGAAGGCCGCGGTGGCTTAGTGGTAAGGTCTCTGCTTTGGTGCCGGAGGGTTCCAGGTTCGGGACCCGATTCCACTGAAGATCTGCCGGGTATGGGGCCTGTTGCACGTTAAATCATACGTAGTGGCCAAACGTCCTCCCGTTGGTGTGGCGTGGAAGTTTGGAGAGGGGGTGCCAGCTCAGGTGTCGTCCTCGTCATCTGACCGTGGTTCCAAAATTACGAGGTTCGTCCCAAAATAGCCCTCGTGTTGCTTCAAAACGGGACGTTAATATAACTAACTAACTAACAAATTCATCATCATGTCCCTCTCTTATCAAAGCAAGGGATAAAATTGTATATTAATAATCGATATTAGTTGAAAATTGCTGAAATTTGAGTAAATAAATACAGTACAAAAATCTTATTGAAATGAAGGAAAAAAACTGTAATAATAATCATTACTTTAAATCGGTTTTTGACCAAATGAAAGAGAGAAAACAACAGCTTGAAAAATTACATTTGCACAAGATATTTTCATTCTTTCTTCCTTCCTTTAACGCTAAATTGCTGGAATTTCAGTAAAGAAATACTTCAAATAAAATCTAGTTGAAATGACGAAAAAGAACCCAAACAAACTATCAAACAATCCTTCAATTAAAAACTGCAAAAGTTAAATTGATTTTCAATTATCTAATATATTATCTAAATGTTCCGTTTCCGACCTGACATGCTACGATGAAAAATGCTTGTTTTATATGTTCTACCTATATTTTGCCTTAACTTTTTTTAATAATATGATATATGATCTAAATGTTATATTTTTGATCTAACAAGCTAGGACGAAAACTGTTTTTATGTGTTCTACCTTCACTTTAGTATCACTTTTTAAGAAATTATCTAGCATATGATCTAGTAAAGGATCCGTTTCCGACCTAACAAGCAATGACGAAAAATGCATATTTTAATGTGTTCGACATAGTTTATAATATCTTTTTTTAATTGACCTAGAATACAATCTTAATGTAAAACACGAAGACTATTTCCCTCAAGCAATAGACAATGAAATATTACTCGTATTTCCAGTTAAAGGTATAAATGCGTAATGAGTAAATATATTTTCAAGATTATAAAAGCATATAAGTTTCTTGGAAATGTACTATGTAACAAATGTAATTTCGGGTGAAGAGAATAATAAAAAATATAAACCACTAAGCAAAATATGATTGAGTATATAATTCAGAAAAAAGTAAATAAATTCATCCCTGAACAAATGAAAAATTATTAATAAATATAATTTTACGTCATTTTTTATCACTCATGAGATTCTTCTCTTGTTTGAAAAAGCTGTAGCTATTATCTTGCTTTCGACAACTTTGAAACACACGAATGTGATTGTTTATCTTTGACGTAGTTCTCAAACGCAAAAGGCAGACTTTCTCTGCACTGGTGCAAAAAGTATTCACGGGAGAGGGAACAGTTTCGCCGCACGTTGATGATGGCGCCTGCTGGTACACGTACAAGAGCCCACTTCACTTATATCTGGATAATAGAAAATGTCTCTAAATTGACTCATATACGCCTACGAAGCCCATCTTTCGTTGCGCATTCTGTAAGTAAGGGAAAATGGTACATAAAAATAGTTGATTTTTATAGTGTTTGCTGCTCCCTTATATCAGAAGATGCTCGAAAAAGGCGGAAAAAAAGAACATCCTTAATAGATATTGAGTTTTCACTTCTAGAAGCTGATGGATCGCCAATAATTTCAAATAGAAACAACAAACAAATCTTCGAAGTCTTCCTGTTGTCAAGGGTTGAACTTACGGAGAGATG
>BGPR01044876.1:0-12488 GCA_013235015.1 Araneus ventricosus | reverse complement strand
GAAGAAGATAATAGATTTTGTTCTACTAATCAAAGGCCTTTTTTTTATTTACATTCTCTTAAATGCTAATTCAAAGGTTCTTTTAGTTAGTTAAATAAACATTAGTTTTGCTTCTAATTGCTAATTGCTATTTTCCTTCATCTTTTATAAATTATTTTTCGAAAATTAAAAAAATATTGATGTAAGGAACTAATTCTACTTGAAGATGCGAATCGCCTCTAGCTTTTTCCCTACTCTTTTCAATGAGTACCCAAAGTCAGTACTCTACTGCATTTGGTATATCAATAGTATTTTACCGAATTTTCCGGATAAACCGAATTTTCTATAACCCGAACAGAGATCAGCTCCAATTAGTTCGGATTTCCGAGGTTCTACTGTAGTTTTTATTGTTTACCATTTAAGCATGTAGCACTTTGATTTCGAAGCAACCGAAAGCATTATGTATGTCTCGAATACGGGGTCAGAGAACAATTGCTGTAGTCTCTAATTTTCCAAAAATGTGTCGTGTAATTTGTAATACCAGAATTTCTGATGGCTCATAGCATTCGCTTAAGTATGTAATCGTGGTGTTCTTATTGATAACCGGAGGGTTCAAAGCTAAAGTGAATCAAGTCCATGTTTTGCCCATTTTGCACGCATATTTACGGATCCTACATAGTAGGGAATGAGGACGCTTCTCATTGGTTCTCAACGTCACGTGACTTGGCTTACTTTTAAATGACGTCATAGCTCCACTCTTAGACGGGATTTTTATTATTAATCCGCTATCGCATCATGAAGAGATCAAAACTCTCTTCTAATTATGGTTATGAAATGAAAATACATTTTTAGAATAAAAAAAATGAAGGACGAAACTTTAGCATTGGTAAGTACTGTTTAGTGCAAGCCAAGTCACGTGGCAATGAGAGCCAATGAGAAGCGTCCTCATTCCCTACTATGTAGGATCCGTAAATATGCGCACGAGCATTGCCATGATAGAGTAGAAATGTAATATTTTCTGTGTAATAAGAATTCAAGTCCATAGTTGAGTTTGTATCCATCAGGCAGCAAGAGTAATTAAAAGTCCACTGTTATTTTAGATGCAGCTGATCAACTTTGAGATCTGTTTTCTTTGAAATAAATCTCATGGTCTTGGTTCACTTTAATTCGTTAACCGCCATAACTCACGTCTGATATTCACAGACCTTTTATCTAATTAGATGATTCCTTCTCTGTTATCTTTTAACTACAGAACAGGCCTAATTAGATAGTAGGTATGAATCGTTATTTCATCGCCATATGAATCGTATTTGTTACGTTGTATACGCTGATCGCCATATGAATCCTATTCATATGGCCATCAACGTGTTAACTCTGAACCCTCTATTATAAAGATAATGAGTGAAGAACTTTCAACGAAGCAAGTGAAGTAGAGCTTCAGAAAGCAATTCATATTCTCAAGTGCAATATAGTTGAGGGTTTTAATTTCTTTTCTCTCGAAAGCTGTGAGATGAGGCAAGATTCCGATTTCTTTGTCGCTACGCACAAACATCCCCTTATTGTCTAAATGTGCAGTAAGAGGATAGCCTAAAAGTAAAGCGACAAATCAAGTATGGTAATGAGCAACGCTTTTTTCCAGTATTTGCCTTTGCAGCTGACAAAGGTGCCGTGTAAAAGATGAGTGTTTAAAAGAAGCAAGTGAATCACGCTTTATCTCACCAGTTAGCATCTCCACTGAACCATCAGTGCCAATTACAGGGAGATGCCTAGAGTGAAAGTTAAATAGGGTGAAGATTATAAGGCGAAAGTTATGCGACCAAAGATGTTTTCTATTGAACCTCACCTATCTTCAATATTCTCAGCACATCGGGTTTGTAATGTAAAAAATGCGTTATTAAAGAAGCAAGTGAATTGTTCATCTCACGAGTTAAGTCCTTGTAGTTGGTTCCATTGCAACAAAATGCTCAGCTTACAAATCCAAATAAGTTATAATATTACTCATTTGTGAACCTTATATGGATAATATTATGTTTATTATGAGTACTAAATCTTTGAATGCTTCAAAAGCTTTCCGAATCACAGCAAGCCACTCATGGTGACCAGTCCATCGTAAGGCAGTTACCTATTAATACGTTGATCGCCGTTTTAATCAAATGCAATCCATAAAGTCTAATTAGGTGTCCCCTTTTCTACTGCAGTTAAGAGACAACAGAAAAGGGGTCATTTAATTAGACAGATGGTTCGAATCTTGGGCGTGAATAATGGAATTGAACATGTTAAAGACAACAGCGGTCAAACTAAAAAGCATTGTAACTGGAAAAACCCATTGTAGTTTGAATCCTCAAATCTCAACGAGAATGAATCCTCACTCCTTCTTCGGGGTTTGAATCCTCAACCTGAATCTTCAATCTATCGGGCTCCCCAACAGCGAGTTATTCATTATTGAGACAATTAAATGACTTTGTGTGGATACAAAATGAAGAAGCAATGATTTCTCTTCAATTTTTTTATTTCAATTGACTTCCCTTTAACAACACTTCAATCTATGTTTTTATTTTAAGCAATTATTTTTAATGGCCATATTGAGAAAAGTAAATTTGAAAAAAGACAAAAAGACTAATATAAAATCGTCTGCGACTGACGCTAAATTAAATTTAATTAAAAACAAAGATTATAATACATGTAGAAATGGCTTGATAAAATCGTCTGCCAGAAAAAAGTAAAAGAGAAAAAAATTAATTAATTAAAAATTAAATAGATATAAAATGTTTATTAAAAGTGAAATATTATATGTGCCACTACAACTTCTCGAAGGAAAACACATGCATTATTTCATGCTGAAAGTTGACGGGGAAGGATGTTGGTTGGATGGTCGGTTAAGGGGTCTATTCTGGTACCCCCGGTTGGGTTGGGAGACGTCACTTTTCCCGGCCGTTAACGACAGGTGCCATTCTCGTACCCGTTTTTCCAACCAGTTGGGATCTCGCTCGGTCGAAAAAAGGACTCCGATTTCTCGCCAGCTGTGTACCTGCCGTAAACGCTATTCGCTAGCGAGAAGTGTTGTTTCGATATCAGAACTTATCAAATTTTCGTTTAAAATGGAGGATGCTAAGACGTTAATTGTGTTTTGAAAGGGTTTATCGGGATAAATGTAATCCGTTTGACCAATCTGAAGAAGAATTTATCAATTACTTTAGATTTTTTAAAAAGTAGATAAATCTTTTATCGAATTTAAATAATTTAATCTAATAATTTAATACGACAATCTAAAGTAATTAAATCTTTAAAGTAGTTAAATCTTTTACTACTCCATCAAGATAGTCAATAAAGATAGTTGATAATTAGCTAAGACCAATTACATTTAGAGATTTAATTATTTAATATTTTCTTATTAAATTAAATTATTAAATTAAATTAGGGTAACATTTTAACATTTTTTTAACATTGAGTGTGGAATGACTTTCCTCATTCCGTATATATCATTACAATTTTTTTTATTTGGGTTTTAATTCAAAGAAATTTGTCAAATATTTACAAAGCAAATGCAAAATCTGACAATAAAAGAATCTTTCTTGTTCCTTGATAAAGACGTAATTTTTTTAATGTTGTGAAAACTTGCTGAATTTAATAACTTTTTTCATGTTTTATTTTCTTATGTAATTGGAAAAATAAACAAATGGTTTGTAATATTAATTTATAAGATTTATTCATGTTAAAATAATTGGCATGAAAAAAAGTTTATTACTTTTCATCTGTCCAGAAAACTGGTAAAATTACATCAATATATTGAAAAAAAGACTGAAATTTATGTTCTATAAATGTATAATATTATTATGAATGTATATTTTATAAAAGATAAATGGCTTAACCCCCCCACCCCTTAACAATGGACTTATGAAAGCAAGAAAGATGCAAAATAATGCATCTTATAAGAGCAGAAGTTAAATCTTCCCACCTCTTACCGTTGGTGTCTTTTGAAAAGATGCGATCAACTTTCCCACTTAAAATTTGTAGATATTTTTCAAAACAATCCAACAGAAGTTCGAATTGGGAAGCAAATGTACGCTTCGCCATAGTTTCTTTGGCGATTCAAAACTCGAACTGAATCTGAAACCATGAACGCATGACGATCGCTTTATTTGCTGCGCGCGCAGCAGAAATACGTCACTTCCTAGCGTAAAGCGAGATGTTCGAAACGACCGAGGTACGAGAATCAGATCCCTTCTTTCGGTCGAGAAAAAGTCATTAACGTCTCGCTGTCGAAAGGCGAAACGCTCCCAACCCAACCGGGGTACGAGAATAGACCCGTTAATTAATTCTCAAGACGAATTTAGTAAAAAAAAGAAAAATCCACGTCGGCAAGCCGAGAGCGCAAAGGTAGATCGTTTAGGTAGATCCCTTATATAAGGAAAAGAACATTTCGCCCCCTATTTTCAAACGGAATAGAGATGAAAGAAACAGCAAATAACGAGAGCTTCCTAACAAGGGGTAACATGCATAGGTTGAAGAGTACTTTAAGTTATGGGGGAGGGGAAATCACTTTTCACTTCATAACTTCAAAGCAACTGCAGCTATAAAAAAACTTTAAATTCCAAAATTGTTCGTAATGATAAGGCGATAATTCGCCTAATTCTAATTTTCTTTCTATTTTCAATTTTAAAGGAATTATTGGGAAATGAAAATTTCAACCCCCACCATTTCTACCCCTTTGAGCTGGATAGCCCATCTACGAACTCGAGATTTTCACTATCCTTACAACATATCCCACGCTGGTTAAAATGAAATCAAAATTACTCCAGTTATCGCGCTCACAAGATAACATGGGCAAAAGCTTTTGAACGAAGGGTGGTTTTGAGTTCAAGGGGTCTTGTTCGGTGAAGATCTACGGAAATTTTCCCGAAGTCGTGTCATGAGAACCATTGCAATAGGTAGAGTTCCTGTAAGGAATCTACCTAATTGACAGTGCTGCAAACTAACAATGCAGAATCGCCACCTTGCTTGCAAAACGTGTTTGCCACAAGTTCGCCACGACGAAAATAGACAACTAGCGCCACCCCTCCTTGCAATCCTCCAATGCAAGCTTGCTGTGAATGTGCATGACAAGTTCACAGCACGATTGCAAAACAAGTTTGCTGCAAAGATGATACAGCACACTAAGAGACAATAAAACAGAGAAAGATCTTTCTCTGTTTTAAAAAACAACCTAATTTTAATAGCATCTCCTAGACCGTCCTTCTTTTTAATAATTCAATAAATCAATGATAATTTGTGAAAAAACGAACTTTTTTATAAAAAAAAAATTTTGAAACATTTTCCATTTATTTACTAGAACTCGCACTTTAAAGAAAACTTTATCGCCTTTTTCTTAATGTTGAAACTTTAACGTTTATAAACAAAATTAAACCTAAAAAATAGTCAGTGTTTGTTGAAAAATAATAACTTATACATTTTGTCCCATTTTAAAATTATTACTCCAGTGTTTTATGTGCAAGTTCTGGGCCCATTCCGCTTGTATTGGCTGGGACGAAATTCAAGCCCATGGCGATGCGATTCTTGTAATTGATTTCATTTCTTAACGTTTGAATTTAATGTTTCGATTCATAATTTTTCCTTTTATTTGATGTTGTTTCTTTAGTTGTTTTATGTTTGTTTCGTGTTATGCACAATTTGATGTGTTCAAGATGCGATCTCCACAGATTTAAATAGTTCTTTGATAATATATAATGCCGAATTAAATTGTTGCCTCATTTCGTCATCTTACGACACCGCTCGTGACCTTACCAGCAGAGTCGCGTAAGATAAAAAATTGACATCTTTTTCTAAAATGAAATTTTTGAGCCTTAAACTTGAAAATAACGATTTTAAAAATATCACTTGAAAGTACAGAGTTGAAAGAAGTTTTTGCCTAAACTATAAACCCCCTTCGTCGAATATTGTGGTAAGAAAAAAATCACCAAAACCTAAGGTTGCCATCTTACCCGACATTCCCCTACATACAAAAATTTTGTAAATCAAAATAAATTTTTATTGAATTTCTTAACTGAACAAGGAGAATTTCATCACCATCTTAAACGTTTTAAAAAATTTGATTCCGTGGTGGTGAGGTGGAGTGGTGCAAAAGAATTTTGACCTTTTAGATTTTAAACCAATGATCCAACAGAGCACCACTCGAATAAAAACCTTTTAAAGTTAATGGCCAAAAAATCATAATTGCGTTGTGTAGTGAAAATTTGCAATAACCTCCAGGTTTATCATTATAATCAATGAATAAATTCAGATCTAGTAAAATTCCCTTGAAGTCAGTGTGCTTTGAGATATAATTAATGACAGACACGTAAATAGAAATAAAATAAATTTATTTAAAATCTAGTATTGTATTGAATTGTATATCTTTGCTAATATATATTAACACTACTAAATGCAAAACATAGTCAATACATTTTTATATGGAGAGGCCCCTTCCAGTTGTAAGCATTTACTTATAAAAGAAAAAACATAACACTTCAGTAATAGGACAAATGTTGCGATTCACACTAGTACACATTGCTTTTAGATATACTTTAAATTACCATCTAATTTGATAGCTATCCTTGCACGTTTAGTAAAATTTAAATCAATATTGTTACTCAGCTTAAATAAATTCTTTCAGATTTTTACACAAATTACATTAAAATTCTTGTACATTCCATTTACGTATTTCCATACATTACATTTACGTGAAAATTCACTCTTGCAAAGATGAAAAGGTTATCAGAATAATCTTTTTAATAACATATCGAATGTTGGGATTCACTTCTGGATTAAACTTTTAAATTTTCAAAAAAAAATTTACTTAACTGCCAGGGGGTGACTGGGCGACTCTTTACGGTATCATTCTGGCATGACCCTGGCGTAGGATTCTGCATCCGAGTCTATTTCCCGATGGCAGGACTACACTTTCCTCTGGCAGTCTTGGAGACACGATCACTGGCTGTTGATCAAAGGTGATAGGACCATTTTCCTCTGGCAGTCTTGGAGACACGATCACTGGCTGTTGATCAAAGGTGATAGGACCATTTTCCTCTGGCAGTCTTGGAGACACGATCACTGGCTGATATTCTTAAGTGACAGGACCTCATATATGTCACGCTCTGAAGATCTCTGGCTCGAACTCGGCTACTTCTTGATTTTCCTCCAACTTTCAGAATGTTGGAATTTCATGCAATGTCCGGCGAACTGCAATATCAGTCCGGGTGCATCATGCTCCGCAATATATGGACTTTATGTTTGGAAAGTTTCATGTTCTCAGTCCATTAGCATCTCGTACACGAAAAATGCTGATCATACCTTCGGCTCACGGGTTTCCCTTTGGCCTTAAGTTACACACAAGAACTCAGTTTAACCAGTAGCAAGGATGGTCGCTACCGCAGCAACATGGAGTGAAGTTCATAAAATGCTAACCCAAGCGTTCCGTTATTTCATGGACGAGTATTCAGCTTCAAGAAGCACTTCGAGCCGCTTTCCTTCTCGTTTCGCATCACCTTTTCTTTCTTATCCACTGGAACCCTCTCATCAGGCAAATCTTCTTCTCCTCTTTTTTTTCTTCGGACCCGAAGCCAAAAAAAAAAAACATCTCTCTCCACCACGCACCAGCCAGCCATTTTGAATCCCGCGGTGAGTCGCCAAGTTCACGCCAAACCGCCAAAATCTTAAATCGGGCAAAGGCACGGTTAGAATTAAAACTTTTCTTGCCAAGGAAAGCCAACCTCGGCAACAAGAACCTGAGTGGATAGAGCGAGCAGAAACTGCCCACATCTTACCCAATCAGAACGAGGCAGCCTTATCGTTGACCAAAAAACGAGTTTCAACTTTAATTGGGAAAAAGGGGGATTTTAAGAAATTTAGTGTTCCCAACCTGTCAAAAGGGAAAGGAAGAAGGCGTGTCAAATCCATCTGGCCAACATCTTGCTTGACCCGTTTCCTCTAATAAACATCTCAAGGGGCAAAGGGGAAAAAACACCAACTTCCTCTCCGAAATGACAACAGGCAAATAAATCTGTATCATTTCTCCGACAAAGGCGCGTAGGATTGTATTCCCACCAAATTTGTCGGTTCGAAAATTGTCTCGACTCGTGATCAATTTTAGGTGCGTGTGATGGTCTGTGTAATTTTCTGAGTTAAATTTAAAAGCAGCTGTGAAGAAGTTTCTGCTGTTACTTACAGTGTTTTGTAGAACAACAAGAAACGAAGGAATGGAGGCTTTTAAATTTAACTCAGAAAATTACACAGACCATTATACGTATTTAGAATTAATAATGAATGTGCATTAAGCATTTTAAATCAAACTAAGTGAATTATTACCTTTAAAATGAAACTAAGCATGGATTGAATATATTGAATTAACAATAGAAAAATTGATAGAATAAAGAAAACCATGGAAATATCAGAATTTGAATCTGTCAAGAAGAATTTGTACCTTTATAGAAATATATATATATAAAACATTGTTATTTCAACATGACAATTCACCTTTCTATCTGTAGTAAAATAAGGGAGGCAGATCATTATGTTTTTGACTTCGTCTACACAGTAAGATGTCATCTTAGTAAACCATCAGATAATTTTAAAAGAGAGTTTTGTTTAAAACTTTCCTTTTTAATAAATTTGCAATTTTCGAAATCCGGGATATTTTCCAAATAATTGATTTCATATGCAACAGACTAAACCAACGCTATCACGGACATACCTGACATTATTTCTTTTCCTCTTCTAAAATCTGTTAGAGAAAGCGTTTTTTTCTCTTTTCCGAAATTGTATTATAGATATTTTTCTCTCTGTTTTATAAATTGTATACGGCCGCAGTAGCTTGCTGGTAAGGTCCAAACCACGGGCTCCAAGGGTTGCAGGTTCGAAACTCGATTCCACCGAAGAACTTCCGTGTTAGCGGGTCTGGTGTACGCTAAATCCGTCGGCTCCAAAATGCACTCCCGTTGGTGTGGCGCGGAAGCTCGGAGAGGAGATGCCAGCCCAGGTGTCGTCGTCATCTGACGGCTGTTCCAAATTACGAAGTCATTCCCGAAATAGCCCTCGTGTTTCTGCAGAACAGGACGCAAACATGAATAAAAATCAAATCTTAAAAATTGTATAATAAGTATCGGGTTTCTTTGGATACATTTTAGTGCATCTCTTCTTCCTTGCCCGTATCGCATGAAATTGTAAATTTATTTTGTTTGTTTTTCTTCTGTTTATTTTTTATAAATTTTATTTCTTATATTTATTATTATTTATTTTATTATTTTTGCTTATTCTTATGTGCGTTTATATATTTATTTATCATGTTTACTGTTTGTATTTTATTACATTAAAATTGATATACTTATATTATAGTTTATTGTATTACAAAATTATTTGTAATGAATTTTCCTTCCCCCGGCTCTTAACAAGCTTTACACCTTTCGGGTATGCTGGGTTGGCGTGGGAAATAAAAAAAGAGAAGATAATTGATTAGTGGTTGTTTTCCACACATATATATATATATTTTAACTTGAATATTTGAGTTATTACATTGAATTATATACATATTGGAAGTAGGCTAAATGACCTATGGCATGCTTATAAATTAAGAACATAATTTAACTGGTAGAAAACTATTTATTTTAAAAGCAATAAATATTCTAATGTTAGTCACATTAGTTTCATAATCATCGGAATGTATAATGCCGCAATTTAAATTTGGGGGAGGAACAATAAAAGTTTAGGGCTTTTTCTCGTGGTTCTGGCCTGGACCCCACTTTCCAGACACGGAAACAATGAAAACAACAACTTAAATAGATATTTTGAACAATTCTATGCAGTCTACATTTCGGCAACAGTTTGGTGAGGTTTGCTTCAACATGAGCATGCTTTTGTCTCAAAAGCACGAGTTGTTCATAGCTGAATGGATTGTGATGAGCACATGGATGTTGAAGAATAGGACTGACCTTGTTCACAGTCCTGATCTCATTATCTATTAACACATCAGCAAGATAAGCAAACCATAAAGGTGGCAGGATGCTTAAAATCATAAGGTTAATATCAAGTTACATAATATTATAATTCGATTGTTTATGCAAAAAATGTGATTAGAGTAATAACTTTTATTGTTATTTTCAATGCCTATTTTTCTGTAATTGAAATTTTGTACTTAATTTATAAGATGCATGGATATTTATCAAATTTCTAACCTTCATATAATTCAATAAAATTACATGAAAATTTAAGTTTAAAAAATATAAATTCGTGGAAAATCCCTCTTTATTTAGCCTCTATCGGAGAGCAACTGATATTCAGTTCGCTACATTTCCAATATTTTACTGAATCTTAACGGTATTCAACTGGAAATGTTATATATGTTGTTCTGTATATCTAGCTTAGGAATTATGATAATAGTAATGTTACGTTTCGCGCATGCACAGTGAAAAAGTATTTACTATAAATAATCGTAATTGCTGAAATTTTCAAAGAATTGACTTTGAAATTTAATTCAGCGCTTCGCTAACATATCATCATGCATTCTTTAAGTTTAGTATAGTTAGGTTAAAAACTCTGCACGTTAGAAGCAAAAAGTATGCGGAAAAATTTGGAATTTTTAAAGAAAACTTCTATATCTTCCCGAATACAGGATCCATTTTTACAGAAATGTGTGAGAATGTTGCGCATAGTAAGCGAAATTATTGATGAAAGTTTCAAATCATTAACAGTCTCCTGAAAAATTGGGTCTGTGATAATCATTTTCTTCTTCTTTAATTTCTTAACTGTCCCCTAATTGCCTTTTGAAATTAATCGTAGTAAGATATAAAATCATGCATATTCTCTACATGGTCTGAGTTCAAGAGTAGATCGTTCAGTCTTTCTGTAGAAATTTTTAAAAAAATATGTACAAATCCGAAACGGTCCGGATACTTTTGATCTTATAGAGTGTACAGGTTGAGTTTGACCTCAATTGCCAGACGAAGGAGGGTAATAGAAGAGCCCAAGAGGATCATAAAACATCATAGAAACCCTATCCTATCTCTAACAGTTTGCAAGTTACGGCGGATAAAATGAGTACGCTACAAGTCGGGAAAAAGCAAAATTTGAAAAGTTTTTGACAGACCTACAAGAAAAATAAGTACATATTTTGCCAGAGTGTGGAAAATCTATAAGATGGCATAATTTTCATCGGGATACCTGGATTTAAAGCTGAGCTACATGGCGAAATACAAAATCGAACTGTCGCTGAAATCTTTAATATTCACTGAAGCAAAAACTGTCAAATTTACCATAAAATTTTCCATTCATTTATCTTTCGAGTGAGCCTACAATAAACCATATCAGTGTTCTAGCTCAGGAGAAATTTAGTCTTTCGTTTGAAATACATAAATGAAATCGGGTTTCGTCGAAATATACATTCGATAAAAAGTCGGCACACGAAACGATGGTGGATGAATGGAATGTGTGCAAATCGGCCACTATGAACTGAACTGTTTCGGTTATGCAGATGTCTTCCAACCTTCCTACTAGCGCATCTCACTCGCGGTACAAAAGGCGAATCAATCCACTAAACAGCTCAAAAGCTCGTCATCTTTGTTGTTTGGTGCTGTTATTACATCAACATTTTCTGGACTTTGCCTCAGCTCGGCCGATTCTTTTCACGCTGTGCCCATTTCTACTTGCCTCTAAACGGGTATGTCTCGTTTTACAAACGAAGAATAGGCGGATATTCATTTTGTGTACCGAATTTGTAAAGGCAACTCTGGGAGATCCGGGAAAGAGTACTGTCTGCGTTACCTACACCGTCGTATGTTCAACCGTGCTGTATTTGCCGCAGCTCACCAAAAGCTCAGGGAGACTGGTTCGTATGGCAAGGTGTACGGAAGGGGAGCCAGGACTGCCGATCCTCGCCCGTTGAGGATTGTGTACTCGAACGACTGGAGGAAGATCCAAGGGTAGGTTCACGGTCACTTGCAAATGAAGGTGTAATTTCACAAAATAAAGTGATGGGAACCTTGCACGAAAACCAGTATCACTCATACCCTTTCACACAGGAACAAGAATGGCGCTGAGACTTCCAACAGAGGTAAGATTTTGTCGCTGTTTGTTAGAGCTAGATATTGAACAGCATTTCCTGAAAACGACAATGTGGACAGATGAGTCACTTTTCACTCGGGATGACATTTCAGTTTTACAGAATTAGCATCATTATGCGCAAAAAAATCCACACGTAACCAAAAACTCTTTGTTCCATACCCGATTCAGCTTAAATGTTTGGTATGCTCCCACTCTATATAAAGGGTGTCCAATAAATGAATGGCCCATTTTGAACGGAATAATTATACTACGGTTGGAGATAGGAATTTTATTAGAAAAACCGGAAGTTTTGAAAAATACAAAATGTTCAAATCAGTTGCCAATTCCGCCAGGAGGTAGCGCTGTCGGTGATTGGCCCATTTTCCTTATATCAAACAATAACGGAAGCACGATTCTTGATTCTCTGCATGAATTTGTGTTGA
>BGPR01044875.1:0-12489 GCA_013235015.1 Araneus ventricosus | reverse complement strand
ATATATTACTGATAGGAATACACATGATAGCCTAACTAGGGATCGGGCTGCTAACTGTGTTCGTAGAATGATAAGTAACCTGCTGATAGACACCCTGGGAAACAAGATTAGACAATCCGATCCTCCAAGAACAGGTATAAAGCTTTTCTTGTACATTGTAGTTAGCTTCAAGGATAAGATGTGACATTTTCAGAATGGCCACCTTTACCAAATTAACATCGTCAAATGTTAATGGACAGAAGCTTATATAGGAAAAGTTTTGGTTTTAATTTAACATCAACTTTGATTCTGTAATCTTAATCAAGAGAAATAACTACAATCAAAGGTTTGGTGAGGTTATTTTTCGTTTCTTTAATATTTTAGCGAAACGAAGAATCAGTTTTTTCAGATAGGCTTAGGAAAACTGGCAGTTATGTTTAAAGTGTTTGTTTAAAAAATGAGATTAAGAGTTTAAAGATATTTTCGTTTTCGGTGTAGGAAATTAATTTCTTCCTTTGTTCAAATGTCCAAAAGTTACTTATAATTCCTGACATTTCATTTTGGATGTTGCTCTGTCTGTGTTAACACATAGAGTCCAAGAGAGTGTGCATAGTCACTTGCTTGTTAAAGATTAATGTTATGTCACTATAAAACGGTAGGGTATGAAAAAAATATTCGTTGTTATTAGTTAATTTTGATCAATTTTTAAATATTTGTAATGATTAATCAGAATAACTTGAATCATTTTGACTAATTAAATTTCTTAAATTCTTGGGTTAATAAGATTTTTTTTTGTTTCAAAGTATTAATTCACAAGAATTACCGTCATACTTCTTACTTCGATTTTGTGTCTCTTCACTTTGAAGGTACAAAATCAAAGTCAAACAAATATTCTTGTGAATGCTCTTTAGCTGCATCTATGCTAGAAATTAAAGAAATTTAATTAATCAAAAAAACAATTCAAATGATTAACTCATTAATGTTAAAATTGATAAAAATAGACAACCTTTCTTTGTACCAACAGTTCTTTCGGCTGTTTATCCAAGATATATACAATATTATTTCAGATTCTCCAGAATATGTTGAATAAAAGAAATTTCTTTTATATAATCGATAAGTTATTTATCGGATCACTGTTAACTTTATCTCGAGGAATGGAAGGTATGTATTTAATACTGAAAATTTTTATGTGTTGTTTTCTGTGTTTGAACAAATCCCGAAATCATTATTATTATTTATATTTTTAAAAAAAACTTATATTTATTAAATCTTATTTCATAATTTAAAACAGGAATTCTAATAGTTTTCATTTTTGACCCATTTCGGGCTTTAAAATGTTTCGGGACATCATTTAAATTTATAAAATTTTTAGCTCGACCCTATCCAAAGAGGAACACTAATTAATGATTAGTAAAAAAACAGTTTTGCTCAAAATAATTATGCAGAAAATTTCACTGAAGTTTCTGTAGACAAGATGGTTTACTTTTAACTATTTTACCAGCAAGTAGTGAATAATGAAATATAAAAGACATCGTGGAAGTCTTTGTGATCAATTGATTGTTTTATGCGACCAGCTGAAGACGCTACCAACAGTTTAAGAAGTGATGATTTAGAACAAAGTATATTAACATTTTCATCCCATGTAAGTTAATTTTAAATTATTTATAAACTTAAAAAATAGGTTATTTCATAGTTTGCTTCAGTTTTCAACAATTCAATAGTTTTTAATTTATTACAAAAAATCGTTAATGGGTTCGTTTCTCAGGTTACTGGGAAGAATCAATCAAATTAAAATATCTTTATCATTATACAAGATTAAATGAGATTTTTAAGATTGGTAAACCACCATTGAATGTTAAACATAATTATGGTATAAAACAAGCAAAACTCTTGTTAATTGGGTTTCGTAATTTTAAATCACAGTCACATGACGAGAGTGGTACATTATTCCGAACTCCATAACTGCGAACTTAAAACTAAAACTCACGTCAGCATTTTAAATCCAGAATAGATCAGTTTGCATCAGAAATACATAAGCGTCGAAGCTTCCATTTTTAATCCAGAATAGATCAATTTGCATCAGAAATACATAAGCGTGGAAGCTTCCATTTGTAATCCAGAATAGATCAATTTGCATCAAAAATACATAAGCGTGGAATCTTCAGTGGAATTGCATTCCATGTCACCAGATCATCACTTTCCTGTGAGTTTAACTCATTTTCAACTAATCGAATACTTCATAATAGGCCTTAACGCAATTCGATCAACAGTTTACTGGTGATGGTTCTAACCCCACTCGGTCTTGCCTAGTCAACGTAAGACACAATGATGCTTGCAAAATACGATAGAAGTGTTTTGTAAGAGTTATGTCACTGTTAAATCTACACCTTTTACTTTCTCGTATACGAAGTACATACAAAGAGAAAGTATTGCAATCGTGATAAAAATTCGAAGTCGAGGTTTTTTTGAATCTTCACGTTTTACACCTCCCTGAGTCCAAAAAACACAATTTTGGAATTATGTCCATTTGTCCGTTTGTCTATCTATCTGTGAACACAATAACTGGAAAACTGTTAGAGCGAGAGGGTTGAAATTTGCTATATTGGCTTTACATAAAATTAGTAGATTTCTTTCAAAGTTTAGACGAAATTCGTCATTGGGTTGACTGTCTGTCGGTCTGTATATTCGCAAGCATGTGAACGCGATAACTCCTAAACGAAATGATTTCATAAATAGATATTAGTATGAGGTCTTATAACCCTAATTGCAAATCTTTGCTCAATTTTCGCTTCAATCAGTCGAAAAAAAGTCATTCAAATTACATATTCTTTCGTTTCAGGAATATGCGAGAAAGTCTAGGGAAGATCACTCTCTGGTTAAATAGGGAGCAATCACCTTTTTCTTTCTACCTATCTACATATACAGGAGGAGATAATTCATAAGTGGAATATTTTTTTGAGATGTGAATGCCAAAAATTACTACAGCTATTGTATATCTGCAAATATTTGTGTATATTTATACAGATATTAAAAAACGCTATCAAAAGAAGAATATTTTAAAATACTTTTTTTCGATTGCCCGTGTAGTATTTCCTACATCATGAAATGTTATCGCGAAATTTTATAGAACATGATTTAAAACTTTAAATGTGCTAAATTCAGAATCATTATTATTCTTTCAGAATTGTGGAAGCAAAAGTTTCATAAAATACACATTTCATTTGCATGCTCTATAACTCCAATTTCACAACACTTTATAATACAATGGAATGATTACTTCAGCCACAAGCAGATATCTTTTTTTCTGATCGCTTCTTTCTTTTAGAGTTTATTGTTAATTTTGAAATTATATACTCAGCTGACCGAAGAACTTTTTTAATATTATCCACTTATCCTTGCTGCATAATTTTTATTTTCTCGTATACGAAGTATACAAATAGAAAGTACTGTAATCGTCAAAAAATTCTAACTCGAGATTTTGACGAATCTCCACGTTTTAGACCTCCCTCAGTCCGAAAAACACAATTTTGGAATTATGTCTGTCTGTGTGTGTGTGTGTGAACACGATAACTAAAAAACTATTAAAGCTAGAGGGATGAAATTTGGTATGTGTTCTTTACACCAAATTTGTAGGTTTCTATCAAATTTTGAACAAACTCCGTTCTCGGGAAATCAGTCTGTCTGGCCGCGTTAATACGAAGACCCATTAGTTCAGTTGGTTAGAGCGTCGCGCTCATAACGCGAAGCTTGTGGGTTCGCTCCCCCATGGGCAAGGCGGTAATTGCTTTTCCCCCTACTCAACCGGTTCAGTGCTGTAAAGGCATCAGGCACAGGGACATGGGGCGGCGTTCTGTCCGCGTTAATGTGAACACTATAAATCAGAAACTTAAACAGCTGGATGGATAAAATTTGGTACACAGTGTTATCATAAGAAATGTAGGTCGATATCAAAATTTGACCAAATCTAACAAGAGCTTGACTGTCTGTCTGTCTGTTTAATCGTATTATTGTGTGTACACGATAACTCATTAACACAAAGATTTAGATAAAATAAATTTAGTGTGTGGTCTTCTAACCTTAATTGTAGACCCGAGTCCAATTTTGGTTTCAATCGGTTGAAAAAAATGCTTTCAAATTCCATATCTTGCTATGACGAAAAAATAGGCGCCATATAGTGTATCGACGCACGACTCGTAAACTTGGCGCCTTTTTGGCACTATTTTACTGACTTGGCGAATGTTATCTTGCTTGCATTTTTTATCCTTTCGTATTGCAGCGTTCTGCGAAGACAATATCAATATCAATAATATATCGTGGACTCTGCAATTTTTAGGCCTGAGGGAGGCGTCGGGTAGAACACTTTTGTTAGAAAGTGTGCAAGAAAGTTTAGGGGAGACCACTTCCTCTGGTTTTCTTGATAAGTCATCTATATATACAAGGTGAATAGAAATGTACGCTCTAATTCCAAAGCTATTGTGAGATACGTCTTTGCTGTATTTATTTGAAAGGCGCATAGTCCAAAAGGTATAGACTCAAGTTTTGTATTTAACACCGCAGATGATCAATATGCACTGTGTATGTTACACGGCAAACTCTAGTATGTAAGGTAATTTTTTCCATAACTTCAATAACATGTCTCTGGCGACACTGGCAATAAGAGTTGCAATAAGGGCTTTCAAATCAGTTATGGTAGGATGTCGTTGGAAATGGTAGCATTACCTGAATAATATTGTTACTAATCTGTAATGCCGTTTCCCTGCTATTGTGGTTTGAAAGAAAGTTTTACAGATATTCGTATTGGATGCCAGCCAATGACCCTCGACTTCGGCGACAGAAAATGCAGGAATTGTGGCCCTATTTCAATTAGGACACGAGATGTAGAGATATTTTTAGAGAATTTCATGTGATGTTCCAGCATGTCTAAAAAGCTGTAAATACTGAGGTGGTTAAACGAGGAAATCAATATCTTTGGAGTTCTGCTAGCAGTTCTAGTTAGACAGCTGTTAGACGCTGAGCGCTATTGATAGAACTGTTTCTGTGATTATTAGTGATTTGCTGTCTGTTTGTGTAGCTAATTTGTGCAAGTGCTGTTTTCTTGTTACCTGTGCTTCGTTTTTCCAGGAATATTCGTAGAATAAAGCTTCATTGTCCATTATCCAGCTTGTTGGACTTCTTTCACCGCACACCCACCCGATGATTTTCGTAGCAATATGTAACCGCATCGGTGGATTGGTCGTTCAGCCAACAGAAATAGAGAGTTGTTGTTTTGACTTTCATGAAACTCAAACAGCCTTCCATTTTATTTCTTTTTGGATGTGTATAACTCCATGTCCAACGACAATCTGTGATTATAAAACCCTCATCACAGGTGATACTGTCAGCATCAACAAAGGAATACTTCAGAAGTATTACATTATAGACGATGCATGCTGTGTCAGTGTGAACAGGACTGCATTATAGTTGGACTGAAGGTTCACAGGAATGTTATAGTTGGACCGAAAGTGCACAGACTAATGTTCTAGTTGGACTTGCGTTAGAACAGGTTTCTGTTAAGAAGAGCATGAATGGCAACAGGTGGAACACACATGCTTCTGGGTGTTCGTTCGGCTAGATGTGACGGAGAGGTGAAGAATGGGTTTGGAGTGATGTCGCCTTCCTTTTTTTTGATTCCTGCTTTTACGAGTTGCTACGTAGTGTACGATCCATGTTTTCGTAAGATCGATTGAAGCGATTTGCCATGTGCTTTTAAGGACATATTGTTCCAGAGAATTCTTCATCACAGGTGTTTATACTAAAGTGTAGCATTATGGAGATCTCGGTTTGAGTGAATAGTTTTTCAAGCTTCGTTTCCTCATCCTGATGTTAAGCATGCTTTAGTAAGACTTTTTTCTCAACTGCAGTTGAAGCTTCCTTTTTCTCAATATGTTGCAACATTATTATAGTAACTATTACAGATAAAATAATATTTTTTTCCACAAGTATCACATTTTTATAGTAACTATACACATTTTGCATACACGTGTTTTAATGGTTTTTATAGATTTTGATGTGTCGAATGTTTATTCTACAGTAATGTCGTGCTGAATTGTTAATAAATAGTGTTTTTCTTGTCTAACTCAATCGTGTGCTCTTGCCTTTGGTGTACTAATCATTTATACGATCACAGTGCCATTTTATATGCATTTCTTTTCAGCTATAGGGTTAGGCCCAACTTAACAATTTTTAGTCACACCATAACAGTCAGAAACGGAGAGCAAATTAATTATATGTGATATTTACATTTAGATCTTGAATATTTTACATGTTCTTTCAAATAATAACAGGAAGTACTTGTTGCACAGAAAAGCTTTGAAATCAGGGTATTCATTTTGATTCATCCTATATCACGTCCTAAGAAAATTTTCCCTCCTTCTTTTTGACGAGTGGAACTGTTAATGGCGTAATTGTTCATCTCATGAATTAATACATGAATTATTATATATTATGCTCTTTTAAACACAAATATTAAGGGGAGTCGGTACCCCTTATACCGCTAATGTTAAATTGGTGATTTTTTAGGTTCTTTTTTTAGAATGTATTATAGATACATGTTTGAATTTTTTTATACAGTTTCAGTACACATTTATCTTTAAACTGAGCAGATTTCTTACATTAATATAGCTTGGTGTTTTTTGGCTGTCTCCTAACAGGCGATCACAGCTATTAAGAAATACTTTGGAAATAATAGAAGCAAATCTGCTCAGTATATACATTTATATGTATGGAGTAGGTGGTAAAAATTTCAAAAGCATATATAACGTAGAATTTGAGAAAAAAGTACTCGCAGTTTCAAAAATATCATTTTGAGATAATTCAAGTTAAAGGTAAAAACACTGCCTCATCAAAATATTCCAACAAAATATAGTGAAAATCAATGCATTTTTTATTCCTTTTCCTTTCATATTTCTCTTATACACCTTCTTTTCTATTCTTCCTTCCCATTAATTACAGAGAAAAGGCATATTTTCTCCTCAAAACGATAATGTTACATTGTATATTATTCATGCACCTTTCCTAATGATGTACTACAGATTCAAGTTTTAATTTTTTATACATTTTAATTAGACATTTATCTCTACTATACTGAAGTGAAATTTTACAGAAATACAGCTTTGTTTTTTTAAAAAAACTTAACTGAATGTCACCGGAAATTTTTCAAAAAATATCGTATTCTAACACGATATCAGTTCTATTAAAAATATTTTTGAAATATCACAAAAAGTTCACTAAAGCATTTATAGAATAGGCCATAAAAATTATGTTACGCAGTTTTTGAAGAAAAAAGCATATATAGTTTTAAAATGCCTTTTTATCAAAATATCAAAACGACATACGATTCCATAAGACAATGTTACGTTGTTATAAAATCATATAGCTTCTTGAAAATTGTACTACAGATACAAATTTTATTTTTTTCTACAGATTAAGTAGACATTTATCTCTACTAAACTGAAGTGAAATTTTACAGACATTTAACTTTGTTTTTAAAAGAATTAACTGAATTTCACTGTGAATTTTTCAAGTAAAAATGGCGTTTTCTAACACAGTTCTATTAAAAATATTTTAGGAGTATCACAAACATTTCACTTCAACATACACATTTATATAAATAGAATAGGTGGTAAAAATTTAAAGAGTAATTTAAAACTCCCTTACCTGTATTTTCAGCTGGAAAGCTGTGATCCATGCTGTGTTAGTATTTTGCTTTCCTTAGCACAAGTTTTTTGTGCATTTGGGGAAATTTTCCAATCACTACAGAATGTGTATAATATTTAATTTTCTTTTGAAAAATCTATTTAATTGTGGCATAATTAAACTTTCCAATAAATGACTGAAAAGAATTAAAAATTATTAATCAGATTTAACAGAGTAAAAAAACGAAGGCGACCAAATTAGAACCAGCGGAGTGGTCTCCTAAACTTTCTGTATACCCTAACACATGTAGGGACAAAAAAATAAGCCAAAACCCCTCTAGCGCAGTGGAGATAAAAAATAAGCGAAATTAAGCCGTCCCCGCAAACTCGCTCGGATAAAAATTGAATATGCTTATTCCCAGAACGCAATCAAGTTTTGTACAGCACACTTTGAAACGACAAAACGGAAATAAAATAATCCCGAGAAGATCAGAATCGCCAAAAGGGAGAAAAAAGGTAAATGGGAAGAAACGGCGTTTTCGAAGCTACAATTTCGTAGACCAAGGTCAAAAGCCAACTATACTAATTTGAGTAAAATAAAACGAAACCGCTCGCCAACAGAGTCGCAATGTGCAGTTTGAACCAAATATGCAATTTGAACACCTTTTTTTTTCCAAATGGATTGAGACGAAATTTGAGCACAGATCTATAATTAATATTAGCAAACGTGTCATAAATAATTTTATTTATCTAAGCTAAAGGGGTTTAGAGATATAATTCTTACAAGTATGCGACTATACAGACCGACAGACAGTCAACCCTTTGACGGATTTGGCCTAAAATTTGATACAGACTTATTCATGATGATAAAACTGTGTACCTCAAATTTTATTCATCTATACTAAGTTTTTGAGTTATAGTGTTCGCATTACTTCAGACATACAGACAGACAGACTTCCGTTGACGGATTTTGTCCAAAATTTGATAGAAAACCTACAAATTATAAGTGAAAGACTTCACATACCAAATTTCCCATCCCCGTAGCTCTAATAGTTTTCGAGTTATCGTGTTCACAGACAGACACACACACAGACACAATACACAGACATAATTCCCAAGATTGTGTTTTCGGACTCAAAGAGGCGTCTACACGTGGAGATCCGCTCAAAATCTCTTTGAGTCTGGAATTTTTTGACGATTACAATATTTCTTTGCTACTGTATACGAGAAAGTAAAAAAACGATTTGTAAGAAACACGTACATCAACTGGTAGAAAAGAACGCTTAAGAATGTAAACAAGCCACCGAAAACATCCAAACACAGTTACAGTTAAACTGCGGCTTGCTCGCAGTCAAAAAAATAAATAAAACTAGATGTTGTATATACAGCTATGTGTGTTGTGCTGTCCAATGCTTACATTTTGATTAACCAAAGTGGGCGTGGCACGTCATTTAGAGGTCTAATACGTTCTTAAAAGTTTATTTTAAGTTACTTTAATAAGGAGTTCGAGCAAAGACTAATATCAAGTTGGGAAGGTCTTGGTTTTAGATTTAAAATGTATAAAAAACAACAAAAAAAAAAATCGAATTTTTAAAGTATATAGCTTGTTCTGATGCCAATAAATCAAGCAGGGTTATCCTCATCAGTTTCATGAACAAAATCCTCCGCTGGGCCAACGCCCCGCATCGGTGCTTCTTTATTTACGTAATCAGAAAGTAAGTTTTATATGAGTGGTAACAGGTAATAAATCTTAATAACATAAGTGCACATACAAACACATAAAACACAAACAGTATCAAAACAGAAAAACAAACAAACAATTTCCGAGCACAGAATGATATTGCAGGTTATATAAACTGGCTGAAGATTAATATCGTGACATGCATGCGCATTGCTGGTTTAGATTGTTTAGTAGACATACAAGATTCGGGATCGTCTAATATTAGTACAGGAATTATTATTAATAATCAAGAATTGCACGGGCGAAGAACATGTTATACAAGAGAAGTTGGGATGAATTGAAGAGGAAGCCCAATATTTAACAAGTGTGGTTACAAAGTTATCTTAAGACATGCAGTACCCTAACAGATGTGACACTATTATCATTATGGATATTTGATAGGAAATCTTGGACAGAGAAACATGAAACAAAAATAAAGCAAATAAGTGTAATAGAATTTAATAGAAAGAAGAACAAAACTTAGGGTAGCCCAGACAAGATATGCGACCGATGAATGGTGTGGCAAAGCCCCAAAAAATTTCTGTTCTTTGGAAGACTGGGAGCACTCATCATTCTAATATGGTAAAAAAGAGGATGATGAGTATATGCGTGAGAGGTACTGGGATCGGATACCCGCGCCTCCATTTTGGAATTCTCCCTCAGAAAACCCAACAGCTACAGCATCTTTCGTTTACTAAATGATGTCAGTACTCCCTTTGAGGCAAAATAAGAAAAACATGATAGAAGGGGCGTAGCTGAGATGGTAGAGCGCTCGCCTATATGAGAGGTACCGGGACTTACCGGCGCCTCACTCTTGGAATTTCATTCAGAAAACCCAACAGCTACAGCATCTTCGTTTACTAAATGATGTCAGTAATTTCTTTGAGTGCAAATAAGAAAACATGGACAGAAGGGGGGCATAGCCTGATGGTAGACCCTTATTTTCTGAGAGGGAAAATTCGATATGTGAGAAATTTATTCCAATGGAAAATGATACATTCTGGTACAAATTTGCATCATAAAATTTGGAAAAGCAAATAGTCGTTTTAATAACTTTTGCCATACCAACTTCGGTTGATTCCAGCAACTTCCAGCAAATTATTTATTTCATGTGAAAGATGGACGGAATAGCAATAAATTTTTTATTCGCAAGATTTCATCTGTCTGTTCTTCTCTGTTCTACACATTCCTCCAACAAAGGAACATTAGAAAATAATGAAAGATTGCTAAGTTTGATTTCCTTCTCATTTAGCAAAAATTCTTTTGCTTGAGTTTTATTGAAATTAAAGTTGCATTTGATTTCTGTTCTTAGATATTTTTTTTTAGCTTTTATGTCTATTTCAAAAATAACGAAAAAATAAAATATGATATTGATTTTAATTATGAGAACAGCCTAAGCTTCTACTTTATGATTAAATTTGTCTTCATATCTAACAAATCTATGATACACTAAGAAGTATTTTAATATCTAAAGCAATCGGAAAGCACAATACGTAATTTTGTAACTCTTTGATGCTCCATAATTAATAAATAAATACACAATGTAAATAATTTTTTTGAACTATATGAATATAGTTTATCATGAAGCATTTCTTTCCTGAAATTAGGTGTGTGTTTCTATAAAATATTTGGTTAAGAAATGATGAAAAATTCTCAGATGTTCGTCTTCATTTAACAATTTGATTCCATACTTGTTTTAGTACATATTTAGCTAATAAATCTCTCACTATGCGAAGCAATTATTAAAATGGCGAATAAATTTGAAGCAACTTTCTAGCTCTATATGCTTCGAAGCTGCTCAAACATTTTCAAAACGAGAAAACAAAGGAGATATTGCGAAGCTGCCAAAAATTGCTAAATATCTCTAGATATCCCAGGAGAAGTTTTATAGGAAAGAAACGCATCAGGAGGAAATTCATTCTTGTTAAACTATCTCATATTTGTGAGCATATTTAATGAAAATTGTTTAATAATGTTGAAAGCTGAGAAACCGTGGAAAAATAAAGGATAACCGCAGAAAAATAAAGTAAGAGTTACCAAATTCATTATGCTAATGTTACTATCTCTTCAAATTTAAAGTATAAAGTCTGCAACTTTAGATCGTCTGTTACATTCTAATTTGACTCGCAAGTACGTGTAATATAGATTTCATTTGTCTCTCATTTTGGCATATACAATGCGTGTGAGTGAGTTCCGTACCTTTGCGTTTAGTAAGATGCATATTTAGGAGGGAAGTGTCTTAATCGGGGTTATTATAGCGCAAGATAATATCTTAGGCAAGACACCATGCTGCAGATTAATTCATGCTCCCCGGCAAATGTACGCTTGGAAGCATCAGTTGCTATTTTGGTACAGGAATCTGTTAACCGATTTTAGATTAATTATTAAAGTTTCACATCTTAATTTTAAAATTTCAGTTTATATCTACAAGGTAAAAAATTTAGTGTAAATACAACACTAAAATGGTGGTAAATCTACTTTACAATTAAAAGTAGTGTGGTAGTAAAACACTAACACTATTATTGGTGTAGTGAAACACCAAAGATAATTCTGGGTGTAGTGAAACACCAAAGATAATTCCTTGCATAATCAAACACCAAAGATAATTTGGGTGTAATCAAACACTAAAGATAATTCTTGGTGTAATCAAAACACCAGGTATGTTCCTTTACACTACTTTGGGTGTAAAGTAGTTACACTCATTTTTGAGTTCAGTAACACTAAATATAAAAAAAAATCAATCCTCAAGATTCAGTAAAATTGATAAGTTCTAAAACTTGAAATCAACAAAAATTATTTAAAATAATCCAAATAAAACTTTTAAATTGCGAGAAATGAAAATAAATATTCTCTACACAAAAAACATTACTAATCCGTTGTAACTCAAAGATCAAAGTGAAATATATTAAACAGTAACAAATAAGAATAAAAATAAAAACTGCTGTCTTATTATCGTTCTGGTTTGTTTCAGGTCGGAAGAATATGCATATATTTACAACCATAAAATAAAATACTGAATATTAATGTATGAAAACATCAAAATAGGCTAAAATTTTCCAGTGCTTTCAAATACATACACTTTTAACTGTAAGCAATACGTAACTGGAACGAAGCAGA
>BGPR01044874.1:0-10000 GCA_013235015.1 Araneus ventricosus | reverse complement strand
CATCTGATTGCAAACCAGCACCCCATAACCCAATATCTCATAAAGCTGACAACGGTCTGACAATTTGGTCTGGCTCCACACCTCAAACCCATAATCGCATTCAGTGATCCAGTATCATACTGGATCCAGCATCATACCGGTTTATGAAACATCGGTTCCGGTATGATACCGGTTTATGAAACACCGGTTCCGGTATGATACTGGATCCGGTATGATACCGGTTTATGAAACACCGGTTCCGGTATGATACCGGATCCAGTATCATACCGGAACCGGTGTTTCATAAGCCGGAATATTTTTTTATACCGGATTTTTTTTTTCCAATAGGGTAATAATTACTCAACTATTGGGCTGTGGATATAGTCCTTTTCAACAATCTGTAGATTGAATGAACTTTAAAGCAAACTGAATTTATCCGATCTCAGTTATTGGATAGATCTATTCAAACTACCATGCACAGCAATACAATAATAATTGAATGGCCTGTTCCTCGCAGTTTTCTTTGTCGTGATGAATATGAAAGTGAAGGAAGTTGTGGGCTTCAAATACACAGCTGATTCACCTATAAATAGTTATAAAGTTTGTCAAATGTGAATGAAAAAAGCGTGCTTCAATGTTTGGATTCATCGTTAAAGTTTATGCCAAAAATAATTTTTGGAAGAAAGTATATAAATGCGGAATTGTTCATCATGTGTCTTTAATAAGTTTTCACGAACAAAGTGTGCCTTGGCATTGTCAACATATATCAAATTTTTTATAAAAGCAAAAAATGTTTCTTGGATTTAAGTATTTGTGTTTTTAGTACTTTTTCATCATATCGAGCCTGCAGCGCTTGTTTTTTCATGTGTAGCTACATTTATCATTTGTGTTTTTATATTGATTGTTAGTGCATCCAAATTACTATTAATATGGCAGTAATACTTAATTTAATCATTTATTAATAAAAAAATATTTAAAATTAACACAACTTGATATTGTTTCAATTTCTCTAAGTTGAACTCACAATTTTCAATGTACTAACTGTGTTTTAAGCAATTTAATTAAACGGCCAAGTTTTTTCAGGTCTGGAAAGGTAGGTGATTTATAAGAGTGTAGCTAGATTTGCATATTATTGTGTTTTATATTTCAGCTCCCAGTATTGATTTAATAATTTATATATATTAATAAACTTTAACATTGGGCACCTACCTTGCATTAACGTTTTATAATTATCATCCTAGCGTTTAATAGACGGATTTGCGCAAAGTTTGACAAAAGCCTACAAATTATTCGTCGTGAACACATACCAAATTTCACCTCTGTAGCTCTAATAGTTTTTTTTATTTATCGTGTCTACAGACAGATAGATAGAACGACAGACATAATTCCAAAATTGTGTTCTTCGGACTCATGGAGGTCTAAAACGTGGAGATTCGTCAAAATCTCGATTTCGAACTTTTTGACGATTAGAATACTTTTCTCTTCGTATGCGAGAAAGTAAAAAATGAAAATACAAAATGTTTTTAAAAATTTCATACGTTTTAATTTATAATAAAATCTTCAGTTTTTAGAAATATAGGGAATTACAATTCTGTTATATTTTAATAATGGAATTCCTAATTTAATTTAAACTTAACATCTGGAAATTAAGAACATTTTTAGAACAGACGACAATTTAGTTACTTATTGTTATCAGATTTTATGGTTAATTTTAAGCGTAAACAATATCTGAATAAAATCGCTAATGGATTAATTTTTAACTGTGCATTTAATCTGAAATTTTGTCAAAGCATTATTGGTAAAGATTGTACTTTATGCTAAAATCTGACAATTGAGTGAACGCCATCAATAAGAATTGCTACTATTTTCGTAGTATTACAGTAAAAAAAGTTTAAGAAAATGAAAAAAAAGATTTTTTGGATGATGTGATCAGATATTAATATTAACGGACATATTGAATCGAACATTAAGAAATTTCTAGAAATACTCTAATAATTATTTGCTTTTATGTTGGTTTTAAATAGATACTTATAAAAATAACTAAAAATTACAGTTATAATTTAATAAATATTGACTCTCATGCTAATTCACCGTAAATAATTTTCTCTAGGAAAAGAAACTTGCTAAAAAAGGCTAAAACCGAAATTAAACACTTTCTTTAAGGATGGATTACTTTCATTAAGGTAGTAGGCTAGATACAGCAGTTCAGAATTAATTATTATCGAGCAAGGGAAAACATTTTTTCATTGATGGAAGCAAAAATTTATTAAAATTTTCTTTGCTAGATAGACGAGACGCGTTTATAAAAAATAATTTTCATCCCTTTATTTTAAAATATTATTTGAGGATTCTAAGAAGCACATTTCAATGTTCTGGCTAAAGCAAGATTCCTTATCTATTTAATTAAAAACCAAAAGAAAATTTATTCATTTTACCTTACGTTTTCTCAAAAGGGATTGATTATCTTTAACATTCTTTTAAAAGTTCAAATATTGTGAAAAGGGTTGTTCATTACGTATGGAAACAGAGCGTCATAACATGAAGAGCTACTTTAGCATTCTTGTCAGATAAATATATCATTCTATTAGCCCTAAAGATAGTTTCGTGATAAAACGCTGTTAATTTAGAATTAATTATTTCACCGATTATGAAAAATAATTGTTTTATGTTGAGTTTACGGTACACACTTACTTCCTTCCTCCTAGGATCTCCAACACTTTGCCGCCAAGAACGGCGATGAGAGAACATTTGTTTTTGATGCGCCTGCAATGCGATGTGTTTTTAACGAGTGACAAGCGCGCATGCGCACAAATCGATCTTTTCATCGCTGTTTTGCTTATCAGGCTGTATTGCGCCACGTTTCGATTGGACTGTTTTGTGCAACTCTTCGATGTGATTGGTTGATAAATTCAAATTTTAATAAAATTTCGTTTGGAATTTTTCGAATTGAATATCCGTTCAGTATCGCGTATGTTATTCTATGTGTTTCGTTCCTCAATGAAATAGCGAAGCTACGAGTATTCCGCTATGCTGAAAACGAAGCCGCTTATATTTTTTAAGTTACAAAATTTGCCCGGTACACGCTTGAAATGCAGCAGACATTGCGTGCTCAAACTCTCGTTCTCAGGTGACACATGCTCAAAAGAGCAATAAAAATCGTAGTGCATATCCAAAATTGTTTTTGGCGACTGCAAATGAAATTGCGCCATGAAAAATTGGCAAGAAACAGGTGTGTATCGTAAAGTCCACATTTACCAGATATTTCATATTTCAATCACTATTATTAAAGTTGAAATGTAGTGATAAGTTACGATTGTACTAATTATAAACAGTGGAACTTAAATCGATGATAATGGAACTCAAATAAAAAAAAATATCGCTCATCCGAAACTAAAGAATTGCAAAATCTGCTTGGGAATAATTGCTGACATCAGCATACTAATAAACCGGTTACTCGAAGACACCTAAGATTCAATGGTACTTGCTTGTTAAAGTGGCCACCGAGTTTACTTGGCGACCTTCAGAGTTCACCCAGCTCGTAAGTTGAGTGTTCTAGCGAAGCTACTACGTTCCAGCAGCTAAGTAGTAGATTTCTTTTAATTTAAGAAAAATCTGATTTGTTCCCACTTAGCTTTATTCACAAAATAATAAGTGATATTTTTTAAACATCAATTCGAATTTAAGAACAAAAGCATCACGTAAATATGCGAACAAAGATGTAACACGACTACGGAATTCCACGTTTCTACAGGTCTGCAACGTTTTCGGCAAGATTTTACCACCATCTTGACGATATATCTCAGTTACTTGGCGATCCCATCTCGCTGGCCGCTTTAACAAGCAAGTACCCATCCAATTACATTTTTTAATAAGACGAATGTACAAAGTGCATGAATCAATTTTTGAATTTTAAATTGATGTTTTAATGAAAAAAAATATTTATCAAAAATTTCATAAGAATATCTTATTTCATACTGCATGATTTTATTCCTTTTTTTGTCTTCTTTTATTTAACTTTTTTCATTGATCTTTAAATTTTTCCATCCTCCGTATTATATTGTCTCATATAAAGTGCAGCAAAAAATTATTACCATGAGAAATACATTTAAGAACAAATTTATGGTCAAAAATTATATGGCAAGATATTTAATAAATTTTAGAAAGCTCTATATTTTAGTAAGAACTAAAAATTATATTTTAAAGTAATCAATATTTGTCCTGGTAAAGTTACAACACAGCCGTAACTATTAAATATGTATAAGGCTTTAGTGTTAAATGCTTTCAAATAATTTCATAGGCTTTTCGCAGTAAATTTAAAGGTAATAATTTTCTATAAAATGCAGTAAACATACTTGTAATTGTAGATATACTTTAAATATTGCAAAATTATTTTTAGGTAAACTAGCCGGAGTCCTTCAATGTCAAAATCTATTATCTAATCTAATTAGTCTAGTCCCTATTGACTTTTTTATTAAAATATGATTGACTAAAATAAGGCATTTTTTCGCAGAAACGGTTCTTATTTCGTGTATGTAAAAGTACAATTGTTTTCTATTTGAAGGCTTAACAACTGAAATAAAACTGAAAATATTCTCAAAATGCATTATGTGATTCTGTTTGTCAACAGACAAAAACAAGAATTATCTCGGGCAAAAACAGAAAAAGGAAAAGGTCCATCGAATTATCCCACAACTCTTATCGCCATTGGTTTTTTTCCTACGGAAGTGCCAAAATGCGCAATTTCTCGCTCAATTTCAGCGCGATAAGAAAAACTTTCTTGCTCAAAGACCTCGAAAAATGCTGTTTTGTTACTTTTGTACGCCTTTTTCTTTTCTTCAACAAAGGAATTGGGACTCATGGTGATCAAGGTTGAAAAAGAAAGCTTTGGACTATCGTGCTTTGAAGTACTACTATTAAGGGGAAGGGGAATGAAACGGAATTGGGGCAAGACTTCTTTTCTGTTTTTTACCAAATGCAATGAATCCTTTGAAACTGATAAATTTCTTTCATGTTTGACATGATTCGTTTTATTATAGCTTTTCTCTGGTTGGCAGCTGTGGTTGAAATGCAATCGTTGACTTTCCATTGATGGGTGTTTTGGGATATATCCCAATTTTTATCGATGTTTCCGTTGCAGTCTTTTTAAAGTAATATTTGGGAATAGAATCTTAACAACCTAACAGTAGTCGACAAAGCCTCAACAATGATTGATGGATTTTGGACTTTCTTTTTGGACTGAAAATAATATGACATTTTTAATTGGAACTTATGTTATATAGTCTTGAGCCAAAACTTATAACCTTTTACTCTTAATTTAATCTGAAAATTTAGGTATTAATTTTGTCATTAAATTGCATGCCCCGCAATTTCAAGATCATTTTTGCCTCATTGCCTTTGCTTGCTAACTGTCCATTTTCAATAAAAGTAAACCCCAATTATTTTCTTATGGGCGAATTAATTAGAATATATTTCTCCTATTTAGATCCAGTTTAAAATTAATTTTAAATACATTTGGATTACAGTTTTCCTAGCTATATTTAGGATTTCAATTTGCTTATATTTAATACAAACTAGAACTATAAGTGTACATTAAATTTAACTAACATGAGGTGAAGTTTGGGTATTTATTATTTATTGATTTGTTCTATGTGTTTTATTTATTTATATTTGTTCAAAATCTAAACGTACTTCTCTTTTTTATTTCTAAAACGCTTTCTAAGGGTTGTAAATGGAAATTAAGAATTCTAGCAAATTTTATTTACATATACATACTCGGTAAGACATCATTTCTGTATAATAATTGTTTCGATACACTTAATAGTATTTCGATAACTATAAACAATTAATGTAACTTACTAAATTGTAGAATTTATAGAGAATTACAGCTTTTCAGAATCATATGCCTTAATCATACAACTTAAATGTTTTCATCTATTTAAATACGAAAATGTTTCAGTAAAATGAACTAATGTGTCCTGCTGCATATTTACAGTATGAATGGCTATCCCTAATGTTCAAAATCTCTCATATTCCGTATTTGATATGTTTATTACCTACTGAACATCTCATTTTATGTGGAGACCTATTACTTGACCGTATTATTATATGCTGTCACCTCATATCAGAATTTATTCTTTTATTCTATGGAAAGATTGTGCTCTTACGATGTAAGATGAGAACTGGGGAAAGTTAATCTCGCCTCCTGTTCAAGAAGAATATTCACCACGATGCCTAGGAAAATGTATAACACTATATATCGGATATACTATAGGATATATAATATTGCTGATATATGTTGATAACTGAGAGAGTTCATATAAAAGAAAGCTGTTATATAGCTCTGATTGATCGACATTATTTATTACTCTAACTTTCTTAGTGGTATTTACAAATTTATATTCTAGAGAGAATATTGCATGTTACAAAATTTGTTTCTATGGCTGTACATATATTTTTGAAAATTGCAATGAATTCTTTCTAATTGTTGATTTTAAACAAAGAAACCGAGCGTCATTATTAAACATATACGATTCTGCTTTAAATTATGTCATGAAAATTGTTATTATTAGATACATATTTTCTATAGCCGCCTTCGGCGACCAGCGTCTTCCCCGGGAATACAATTTCAACTGAATCTCTTATGTATAAATTGATAGTCATGGTTCCCTTAACAAAGTAATTTTAAATTTCATATTTCGATAGATATTAAACCCATGCTCTTTCATTAGCCTTGCACCTATTCTGTTCATTGTCGAAATGATCGAAAAACTCTGAAATATCATTTCAGGTGCGTGAAAATTAATTATGAGAAATTAAAGTGTGTTTATATTCTATCGAAACTACTTCCAGATCCTATTTTTATTGCATTTTATTTTAATATTTTTTATTATATTGTGTTACCTTCGGGTGTGATTACTTTTCTTATTTACAGTTCTTATTTTTCGATTATTTGTTGCTTTTAAGATATTTGTTCCCGCTCCAGTCGATTCATCTTGTGCTCACTTTTACGGCATGAAGTTTTCATTATTTTTGCATATGTTTTTAACTATTATAACTTATATTAAAATACAATGCGATTAAAAGTCCAACTCAGAAACTGTACAGCGACGTAGGAAGTACAAACAGCTATAAAAAAAGAGGAAAGTTTGAGCGAAACCGCATGCCGTCGCTTATTTAAATTTCATTTCATGCCATTTAAAGATCGATTATTTACAGAGAGCATTCCAAAGTTTACAAAAGTTGTGATGGAAGGCATGCTGACCTTTTCAGAAGAAACATCACCTCATCAATTGACAACGAAATTGGTGCTTTTGAAACATTTGCTTCATTGAAGCTCTGTGTTGAGAAACGTTTATAACTCTGAATGTGAATAATTTAATGTAGTTATTATGAAACTGCACGTGTAAAAGTAGGGGGAAGGCGGGGGCAATGATACACTTCTTTTGGGAGCTTGAAAAATGAATTTACCAACGGTAATAAATATAATTAATACGCTATATGTATATATTTGTTAATCTAATATAGGACTTCAGTCGAGTTTTGGTCATAAATGATGTACTAAAATACTTATCACAATTTTTCTCCTAAAAATGGATTTGTATCAATCTGTCCCATACCATGGGTACATTTATACACGCTTTTAGCACTTTGATTTTTTTCTCGGGAATATCAAAAATAATGGTTTAATAGGTTTGGTGTCAAAACAAAATTGGTTTCATTAATAAAATTGTATTAAAAATCAAAGTTTAACAAAGTAACAAACTTTTATTTTAATCAAAATTCGTCATTTTTAATGAGACTGGAAAAGTGAAACCATAAGGCCACAGAAAAAATATCTCTACAAATAATAAAGAAGAATGTGTGTGTGTGTAAAAGTACTTTAGAGAGAGGGAATGTGTATCTCGAAACCGTTTCTTGAAATTTTATTTAATTAAAAATTAAGGAAATTTTTGCCTTCTTCCGTGATAACTTAAGAAAATTTTATAGCACAAAAATATTTTTTACACCATCCGAAAATGGAAACAATTATCTTTTCGATGATATTACTTAAGTTGTTGTGCAATGTTTTCCTCTAATTTTAATAAATTCGCATAAACTATTTTACACTTAATTTACAACAGTACCTTTAATTATTGCAATGAAATTCAAATTGTTTCCATTGTTTAAATAAATACTTAAATGCGTGTTTCCCTTAGCTAGTTCACTTTTATGTTTTTTTTTTTTTTTCGTTTCTGAAAATGATACTGCAAGGCATTTACTGTTAAGGCATATTGATACACATAGAAGAAGCGTTTCAATGTTCTCCGGAGACAATTATATCAATCTGCCCGAAGAGCCCATTTTACGTAAAACAAGTGGCCTCGAAGAAACAACGCTAAGCAATCTCAAAATTAAATATAGTTCAGAAAAATAAATGTTTTTTCCTACCTTTGGAGTAGATTCCCTGCTAGGGAAACGTAACTAGTTAAAGAAATCACACAACACATACTTAGAGTAAAACTCACTTAGATGAGAAGAGTAGTGGTCTGATTATTTGTAAGTTAACTTTTGACTTAACATGGCCGAAAACTATACCCTGTGCTAAAGGTTACAGTGGCATATATATGAGGGGATGTTAATATCTTGATCCATTCCAAACATCATAATTTATTGACTGTATCAATGTTCCCGCGTATCGATCTACCCCAACTCCCTCTACTGTGGAACTATAAACTATCGCTATCTAAATTATTTTCGACCTTTATTGACTTATCCAAAATGCATCTTCGTGTGTCTTGTACCTCATCTGAGGCTGTTTGTATTTATAAATAATGTGTGATTCCAGATGCCTTTATGATTTCTACCACCCCTAACAGTTTGTACGTTCGATTTCGAATAGCCCTACTTTTTCGAAACAAGATGTATCTTTCAATTGGAGATAAATTAACTTTAAAAAATCTGTTTTTTTAATAATGCATTTTACAAGTCTGACAGTATGCGTCATATTTTACTTTTGTGGCGACTTGTATCACTAGCCATTTTGAGAACTTACTGGAATCAGTTCCTGTTAAGAAACGCTACAACTGATTTCTGAATAATACAACTTCTTATTCTAGAGTTTCGAAAAATATTCATATTTGGTTCGATGAGTAGTGGTCCTTAATTTTTATTATTCTTTGTTTAGTTTTAAGTTTTAGTTAATAAATTTTCTTCTTTACAGATAACTGTAGCGACTTAAAATGTACAGTGCGCAACTAAATGGATGGGACAGTCGGTGTAACTCGGAGAGTTATAATCGGATCTTCAGAAAGCTGGTGTCAATGGAAATGTCTCGAGGAGACGGATTTATTCGGAATATTCTCCTCTAGACAATTCCGTCGACACCAGTTTTCTGTTCATCTATTATTTGCGGACTGTACAAGACTCCTCCACTTCCTTTCTGAGTATATTTACTTGAAACCAAACGAAAACAAAAATACAAAGTGAGTTTGTATTTATAATTTTAGATGACAAGAGAGAAATTCCAATAATTCCAATAATGGCCAGCGGAGTAAAACATGTTGAAAAAAGAATAAAAACATAGCAACCATAACCTTTCAGCTTATGTATCTTAATGTAAGCAAAGCGATATCTCGGAGAGCTAGGTTTAGAGATTTCACAAAATTCTTGATGAAATAAAATTTGAAAGCAAAATGTATCAAGATCCTATTTCAGATTAAAACAATGAAAGAGAAATATGCTACTAAATATTTGATTAATCAATGAAAACGGTTTGAGTTATATTGCAACTATGAAAAGTATTGTTGTAAATTATGCCAAAAAATATTTATTTTAAATTTATTAAATTCGAAAATGCATTGGACATAAATTTAATTAATATCATTGGAAAGGTAATTGTTTGCGCGTTTGGATGGTGTAAAAATGAATTTTGTGCTGTAATAGTTTCGGAAGTTATTAAGGAAAACGCCAAAATTTCGCCTAATTTTTAATTAATTGAAATTTCCAAAAATAGGGTTCCGAGTTGCACATTCCCACCCTTCAA